>JARHVA010006251.1:850000-961193 GCA_037957365.1 Torreya grandis | reverse complement strand
CAATAAGTTTCGAGTGCTTTGTTTGAATTTTGGATACCTTGATTGAATATGAAATTTATTTTGTAAATAAAACTTATTAAACAAATTGTATTAAACAATTGATTTGCCAAAATTATTTTTATTTTTTAAAATTATCCTTTCCCAATTATTAAGAAGAAAATATAAATTTAAAATACCTTATTTGAAAATGAAAAAATATGTCTCTTCTAAATAATCATGCAATTCTTGTGTGCCTCAAAATTTTAACTCTTATTTATGAGATCCATATGAAAACTATGATCACATTTTTACATGTAAAATAGCCAATTCCATCTAAAGGATTTTTGAATCTATTAAGGTACCACATTACTTTCCTTGGTTTTTTCCCTTTGATGATGAATTTATGAGACTCTTGTTGCATTCTTATAATATTTTTAACATTCTACTATAAAAATACATTCTCCTTCAATTCCCATTGAATAACCAAGGAAATGTATTTTATTTAGGTAGCAATATTATTTACTCAACCAACCTGAATGTCTCATATAGATGTAAGATCTCAAATTTTATTTCTATGTACAATCGAATGATTATCGAGGTATGCAGGGCATGGGGAGGATTAATATTTTATGGGTTACATTCATTTCTAGGTAAGTGTCATTATTTATGGATCAATTTGAAATAAAATGTTAAAGTTTTAGTTAGTTTTTTTCATTTCATTCTTTTATTTTATGTAATTATATCTTTATTTTTTTATTAAATTTAATTCATCACATAATAATAATTTTTTTAAAAGATCCAATATAAAATCCAATCAATTTAAATGTATACGGTGATTTTATGAAAGACTAGAATATTAAATTGTGTTCAAACTCTAGGATTAAACATGATGTTATATAAAAATTTAGGCTTCCATTCTTAAAATCAACCCTCGAAAGCAATGTCCACTTATGATAGGAAATTTGAAACAATCTTGTTCATTGAAATATTCAAAATTGAGAACTTAAAAAATAAATATACCTAAGTATGTGCAAATCAAGTGTCCTTCTAAAGTCATTGGAGAATGGGGTGATTATGCGCCATGTTGATTCCACTATTAAAAATTTGGGTTGAGAAGATACATGTCTCAAATCTCATTGGGTACTTGAGAAGTGATAGTAATTGAGTGTCACATAATTTAATTTGACTAATAAGGATATCATCATAATGTTTTTGGTGCAACTTATACCAATTTTGTACTCTAAGGTGGAACACTACATTAGGATCATATTTAAAATGTATAAAACCACATCAAGTTTTTATGTAAATATAAAAAATCTTAATTAGCTTTTGAAAATATATTTTACATTCGAATTTATTACATAGTATTATACCTTACATAATTAATTGAAATAAAATTTGAATACATGAAAAACAAACATGCCTCAAAATATGATTCATGTGTACCTTAATGTGATATATAATACCATATATATGTATTTCATTATTTCAAATTTGATAATTTTCTCTAATATGATAATATGACCCATGAAACATGATAACTATGCTCAATATGTTCAACATAATATGTATCATCATGTAATATTTTTTTTTAAATATTCCTCTTCATCATGTAAAATATACCACATATGTTTCAATTTATTTAGATATAAATCTAAATTTCTTTCTGTTCAATTGTGACATTTTTCAAATTGAATTGAAATCTTTCTCAATTTGAATCAAAATTTGTACCATAATATGAATTTTCTATCCATCAAGGCCTGAATATCTTCATAAGACCACTAGTATTACCTCCTCTTGACATGAGGTATGTATCATGTGAATCAATCATCTCAATATAAATGAGTTAAATGTATCATTTCATATACAAAATTTGTAACAATCTAAATAATGTGTGCTAATTTGATGAGATATGTCATCATATATGTATTTTATTATTCACATACCTATGAAACATGTATCTCAATTCATTCAAGTGTTAGGTTAAGTAGATATAGTTTCTAGGCACAAATTAATAATCATCATAGTAATAAACACTTAGTCATCATCTGCAGAGAATACGAATAATATGAATTGTGTTATCAGACACAAGTGGAATAATACATGATATAAATCATGGAACCCAAATATTAATAATCAAGTATAAATGTACATAATGTCATGATCATGACAAACACAATTACTCATGATATGACATGCATCATCTTCAACCCAAAATAGGCTTGACATGGCCATCAAATAGACTAGAGGATCTATTACACAATATATGAATAGTATTATAACACTCAATAAATGAAATCATATAAACATGTAAGATAACACTAAATGTCCAATACATTAATGGTAACACAATGTAAAAATCATTAATGATCACACATAGTGGCATTCTATGTAATAGAAAATCTTCACACATGGAACTAGAAATGTCAAACACAAAAAGAAATCACATAATGGCATACACACGAAATGATCACACCATATAACAATTATCAACATCAAACATGTATAAAAATTAATGATAGTATACTTAATCAATTCATATCATCATTACAACATGTATAAAGTACACTATCCATAGCATAATGAATTCTAAATGCTATATGCAAGAAAAAATCATGTATAATCTATCTATGTAGCTCAATATTATTGATGTGATTCTCATATAAATATAAAATGCGTAAAATGTAAAAATATTACCCTAGTATAAACATGCCCCCAATGTATAAAGGTATTTCTTAGGTGTAAGGAATTATAGACATTCATTTGTCAATGTGTCATACATAACATGTATGTCCTATATCCCACTTGTGTATACTATAAAAAAAAAATCATAGAAAAAGGAGATATAATATTCCTTTAATATATGATGACTAACATTCAACAATCATGTAATCTATAAAAGCATGTCATGCAGAGGTCACATTTTTTAAAAAATTAATTTTTTGGGTATTTTTATATTTATGATTTTTTTGTATATTTTATTTTTAAGTAATATAATGCTAACTATTGATACCATTAATTGAATTATCACATGTATCACTTGTATTGATCAAGAAAAAAGCCACTTATTGTGGGTGAGTATTAACATACTAATTTCTATTAGAATCTAAGTAGTAATCATTCACCCTAAAATATATCCCTCATTATCATCATAGATAATATATATATATATATATATATATATATATATATATATATATATATATATATATATATATATATATATATATATATATATATATATATATATATATATATATATATATATATAAACTTTAACAACCTTATAACTATGTTGTATGAAATCAATATATGATGGTGTTCATTATGGAAGATGTGTAGTGGCATAAATAACCAACTTATAGTGTAAATGACTATGTAAAATATACTATGAAATGTCAATAGAACATCAATTTAGTGGATGCTAAAGCACTAGTCTTTGAGTAAGATTAATCATCCATGTATAAAATACCTATGTAGAATGAGCCTATGTATATTATATAATAATATGTTGGGGAAGTTTTAGAGTAAAATTGAGTGACTAGATAAGATACTCATATACAATACCTATACCTATAACCACTCTATTTATATAGATATACTTCATACATTGATGTATTAAAGATGATACTTCATGTATCTTAGTGGTGCCTAAACACATTGGACACCTTAGCAAGGTCCATGTTCTAAGTGAAAGGTCCAAAATGTCTGAGGAAAGCACACGTGGAGGTAGAAGAAATAACAAAGAAGAAAATTAAACTTAGGAAGTATTGGTGCTAAAACCTACACTAGGTATTTATGCCATTTTTGAACAAAATAACATGGTAATTAGGGGTCTACAATGGAAGGGTAAGGCCATGTAGGCATAGAAAAAAAAACTATTCTTCTATTTTGTTGATCCCGTCAAATGACATGACTAGTCCACATGGGATTAAATATTTTCATATTATTTTTCCCCTGATAGCATTCAAGACTTGATACGTGATAAATTAAATTTAAAACCAAAAATTTGGAATTACAATAATGGATGTGTGGTACTTGGTGGGTATTCTAATGTTGACTACAAGTTTAACCATTGAAAATTGCAAAATACACCGTGGAATTACACGGGGATCTTAGTCCGGGAAAGCAATTGCAAATAAGACATGATAAGTTCACTATATATTTCCATCGGGAAATATACACTATAAATATAATTTTCCAAACAAAAATTTGCTTGTATTTCTTCAAGTTTCACAAGTAGAAGGGGTTGGTAAAAAATTGAGCTGACTGCAGTTTGATCAAATAATGTGCATAATGAACATGGATGATGAAAAAGGGAGAAATCAATATAATTTACAACAATTACTTAATTGATAATTGTCATTGAAGCTATGTATCCTATGGATGTGAATGGAGAGTTCAAATAAATTTAGGACTTAAAAAATGTGCCTCATGTGTGTGGAATAGGGTTATTGTGACAATCATAGATGGGATTATGACATTGTTTCAGGATCAAAGCACCCATTTGATGTTGTGGATGAGCCACCCATAAATGCAAACCCTTCAATTGGGCAATTTACAGTTTGTATAGAATATGGTGATGGATATGAGTGTTAGGATAAATTAAATTTATACTAAAATCACATACAAGAGAAACTATGAAATGAATTACTCAAATATTTTGAAAATAAATAGAAAACATACACATAACAAGCGACACTAGATTTAAAGTGGTTCACCCAAAATGGGCTACATCCACAAAACATGTCTAGTATATTATTTCAGCAATACAATAGAGAAACAAAACCCTATAACAAACCTTGTTACACCTCTTTATGTTTTCTACCTCCACTTTGTGTTAATTTTTTCACTTGCTTTTCTCTCAACCATATCTCAATACATTTTAGGGCCAAAAACACATAAACATAACCTCTACCATCAAATCTATAAACCTATAATCAATGGCCTATATTGACTACAAAATTACAATTTCATAAGGTAATTTTAATAATGGGCTCCAAAAAATGGTTTCCCCCCTTGGAACCCCCCGTGTGAAACAGGGATACAAACAAGGGGATCCAAACCCAGTTGAGATAATCATTAGAGTTTTAACCTCTGATCTTGGAAGACAATCAGTGTGACACTAAAAATGATTATTTAATAATTTATAGGATATGTCAAAATACAAAGATCATTTCCCAAATCAGAGCTCAAATTTGTCTTTAGCATTGCATATTGATATAAACCAATGTTCACAAGGTAATGTGACTAGTTTTTTGAGAGAATGCCATCCAAACCATTTGAGTTCTAGCCAACATTATATGTTACTCCCTTCATAAAAAATTAGGTAAAAAATCAATAAAGTCTCGATTTATTAAGCTTTACTAATAATCTAAGTTCAATGCTGAATCAATAATGTAATTTTCTACAAAACTAATTACAATAATTGTATCATAATTTAGGTATCAATTGGGTTACGATACATATCCCACCATTGTAGGCACTTGAGTGTACTATCATGAATGTACGGTCAAAACCAATTAAAATAATTTTGGGGGTACAATTTAACCATATATAATGGGTTTTACATTATGTTGGTCACCATCTGTTCTATTTTCTTGTCATTCTATGAAAAATGGAAACATTGTCAACCATTGATAGCTAGCATCTGTGATACAATCTTATAATGGTGATACTTACCTTTTGAAAAATTGATATTTGGTATAAAGGGTTTTGTAGGACCAAATGCACTGACTGTTATGATGTTTTTAAAATCCAAAGAGACCAGAGAGATTTGAAAATTAGAATTTGATAGAATATTTAAGAGAATATTCTAAGATGAGATTATTAAGATGGTGGAAAAGCATAAAATGTCTATAGATCAATCCTGGCACTGCATATAGAGAAAGATTGTAAACTTTTGGTAGTGCTCCAATAATGTACCTAATACCCAACTGAAAGAGAGACTTGAAAAGGCTTAAGATTATGTGTTAGGGCATCATATTTGTTTAGCCTAGTTTTAATGGATAAAGTAATATTTGGGAATGTGGCATCTCATTATGCACAAAGTATAGATTTCTATGTTGAAGAAACACATAGAGAAAGATTTGTGTTTGTGGAATAATATTCTACTAGGTACTTTGCTAGAGTAGGAATGGAGTTGGGTGTAAAGGTGAAAAATAAAAAAAATTGCAAGTTTCAAAAAATTGTAGAAGAAGCTCACAAAGTCCCTGGGATAATTGTGTGGGAGAAGCAATTTGAAAAATGAAAGTCTTCAAAATGTAGTTGTAAATTGAGGTCAACTCTCCAAATCCCACTAGTCAAAACATGGAGAAAATTCAACTCAAGAGGAGCTTTAAGGAGCTGTTGAGGAGAAAGGCAATTTTGCACTTGTGCAAATTAAAAATTGCACCTAGACCTCCGAAACCCCTTGATCAACACCAATCAATAGGAGGTCTTAGTGTAAGAGGGTATTTTTTTAGCCAATTATAATTTTTTAATTTTACAAATTCCATTTGGAGTTTTGGATTCCTTAAGAGGATCTTTTGAGGTAAATGGGAACCCTACCTGCAATTTGAAATTTTGCAAAATTTCAAATTGTAGTTCGAATTAAGAATTCCTTAAAAATAACTTTTGAGGGAAATTAGAAACCCAACTATAGTTTTCTATTTTATAGTTTTGAAAATTATAAATTGTAATTGAAGTTCCCAATTCCCTAAGGGAACTTTTCAGTGGAACTACAACTGTGAATCATAATTTTACAAATTATAATTTTGTAATTTACAATGACAACTCTCAAGGGGAACTACAACTGAAAATTGCAATGCTATAATTTGTAATTCTATAATTTTCAAAGGGAAATTTTTAGGAGATCTACAATTGTGAATTAAAAGTTTGCAAATTACAAATTGTAAAACTACTATTGAGCTCTATATTTCCCCAATATAAGGGAATTACAAAATTGTAAATAGGATCCATATTTCCCCAAAACATGTAATATAAAACATTTAAAAAGTGATCCAAATTTTTCCAAGAGGTCAAAAAGTGAAAAATAATGAATTTATGCATTTAAAATGTGGAGACAACCCTAAAAATCAAAATTGAAAAAAACTAAGGTGTAAAATGAAAAATGTTAAAAAACAAGTCGGAGCCAAAACCCAAAAAGGTAAAATGACCTAAGTTTTTGCATTTTTAATTACTTTACTTATTCCAGCACTCCATGGGAGAATATTACAGGTCTATATATTCAAGGTGGACCATTCTAAATAATATTTTTAAAATGGCCATGCATTTAGGCTATTCAATATCCATCATTACAAAGCTAGGTTGTTCTATGGTGTGCATATGAGGAAGGGCAGATGTCAAGAAGGTTTCATATTTGCTAGCAAGTGGTCAAGGTAATCATAAGCTAGTTGAAAAATAAGATAAATGGTTTGTTTGGCCTCCACCATGAATATTCTCTTTCCATATCAAGAAAAATGCTTTTCCAACCAAGGAGAGAAAAGGGTTGCTAAAAATTTTCATCATTACTTATAGAGGCAATAGGAACAATGATTTTTCATACAAAAGGATGAATATTCTAAGCATGGTAAATGATATTTTCAATATGGGATAATCTTGCTGAGACTTTTGGGTGTTGACTGTAATTTTTCAAATTTGAAAAATGCAACCCATATTCTAAGATTTAAAAAGTCATATAAAATGTATAGATAGAGGGCCTGCCCTCTATTCTAGGGTTTTTATTAGTATTTATTTCTTTCTCCAAGCCTAGGCTCTTTCAAAAAAAAATGGGATCACTAATGTGTGCATGTATTATCTCTCTTAATAAGGTGGTTGCATCTGTATAGCCAGTAACAATCTCTAAGAGCATGTTTATATGTTTCCCCTATCCAACATGGAGTAAACTCACCATACTTGTCCACATGGAAACATTTTGAAACATTTATGTATGTAAGATCTCTTCTTATTTTTAATGATAGTGCATGTTGTTCTTACTATTTCCTATTGATGAAGTTCAATAATATGTTTTCCAAATTTTGTTGATTGGATATTTGGTTCAATGTTCATTATTGGTTAGCATTTTACATAAAGATTTGGATTTTAAACCCTTCCTACAATTTAATTTGAAATTTTGTTGTTGAATGAATTTTTAGGGCACCTTAGGTTTATGAATTCAATAGGAAAAAGTATATGAGATTCTAGTTTTAGTGTATGTTCTAGTCTTTAAAGGATCATTTGGGTATTTGCATTTCGTTGGCACAAATAAATGAAAATCACACTTGGTAGTCCCCATTAGCCTACTTTTATGTTTGTTTACATCTTTGATAAGGAATAATGTATTGATGTTGGAACAAACCCTATTATTTGAAAACGAATATCACACCACACTCTTTTTTTATAAATATCACACTTTCCTACCCTATTCTACCTTGTTAATAATACCCCTTGTTGCATATGTTAAGTGTTATTTGCCTTGTAGATGCATAAAATCTTGCCTATATATCATGTTTTTTCATTTTGTGCTTTGAACCATAGTACTATAATTTTCCATTTGACCCCTATTGTTGAATATTATTTAGAATGAATATTACAATCATATACCCATATATCTTAAGTAGCTTGTATGTGACCTAGAGAATTTATTCAACCTATGTGATAATCCTTCTTAAGTGGAGTGAAAAAGTTTGGTTGTGCCCTAGCCATATTTTTGTCTCTTTATGATAATAACCCCCATGGAGGTTAAATTTTACAATCACTCCATGTGGTCAAGCTACCCTTTATCTCCTCTCACCTTGGTTTAAGTAGAGCCAAAAGTAGTAGGGAGCTGACCATAGCCTCTATCAATGCCTCTATCATTTTTTATGCAAAACCCTTCCTCAAATATAAAGACATACTAGTGGGTTTTTCAGCTTTATTTGACATTTTTCTCCAGTGTAAAAGGTTGAGTAAGAGAGGTGTATAATCAGGAACCATCACTCATCTAGCACCATTTTTCGGGACAATTATTGTCACCCATATTGCTGAAGGATCTTATAGAGAGCTATAGGTTTTTCATGTTATGAAGTTATCTATTTTAATTTGTTAAATTTTGACTATCTTTTCCATGAATGTCATAACACTCTATTGAGGATGTGTTAGGAATTTATAGATTTGAAAATTTGACATATACTAAATTTATTGCAAGGAGCTATGATTTTGTCATGTTTTGAGGTGGTTTCCACTATTTGAATAGGAGTCTAAAAATCTGATTGTATTTTCTTTCATACATCATCACTAATGTAAGAAAGATATGGTTTTAATATGTATCATTCCAAGTTTGTAAATGTTTATGTTCTAGAATTTTGCTTCTAATGAGGACTCTAGAAAATCATCTAGTTTTAAATAAAGATCAATGACCACTTCAAATATATTCAACCTTGAGATTTCTTTTCCTTGCAAAGCTAGAAGGACTGAGGTCATCTTTTAAAGGTGACTCATCAAAATAACTTATCTCACCCTTAAGTGTTCATAAAAAAAGGAGACATGTTTGGAGGCCCTTTGAAGGACAAAGTTTAGCTATAAAAGAGTATTTGGGTTATCAAAACTATGGTAATAATGAAGTTTTGTTTGCTAAACTTCTTATTGTTGAATATTTTCATAGCTCTCCTAGAGATTTAAAATCATAAAATCTAATTAATTATCTAGCTCCTTCTCAACCAACTAAATCCCTTCTTAGTTTTGAACCCCCAGGTCCACCTCACTCACCCCCTCAAACCCCTTTTTTACTTGTTCATGAAACTACCATTAAACCAATCACGAGGAATAGAAATCAAGATGAGAATGCACATCCTTCATTCTACACTCCTCTATTTTGGCCTATCAATTTTTACGACATGAAAGGCTATCCTAATGATGTCCCGAATGAAGTAAGGAATTGCCTTCCAAAATTTCAAGGGAACAATGCAGTGAGTGGTGATCAACACTTGAGGGATTTTCAAAATATCATTGATATTATGTGGTTGAGCATGATGATGTGTGCATTAAGTTATTTGTGCACATGTTGAAAGAAGGTGCTCATGAATGGTTCAACTCCCTTCCTTGTGGATACATTGATTCATGGGAAGAGATGAATAATATTATTATAATTTATGATGGTGATAAAATTGATCCTAGATTTCTCTTGGTTGAATTTGAAAACATTAAAATGACCCTAAATGAGTCTATGTAGGTCTTTAATACATGGTTCAAAAAGACCATGATGTGGCTACCTATAAACATAAAGCCTAATGATATAGCATTCTTGATTAATTTTTGTGATGCCTTTAATAAGAAGGATGTGTATTACTTGTAGGAGAAGGCTCCCACTAACCTACGGTTGGAATTCAGTATGACCATCAAAATTGAGAACAATATAAAGGCTATGGGAAATCCCTTGAACAAGCAGGGTAATGTGAAGTTGGTTAATCCAAAAGAAACATAGTCTACAAAGAATGTTAACTTTAAGGAGACTACTAATACTTTAGCCTCCAGTTTCAAAGAGATGTCCTACAAGTTAGCCAAGGCTGAGAAGGGGTTGTCTCATGGGTCTACAAGCTAGGAGAAAGCTGAGAATTTGAATCAATCACCAAAAGGGCCTGCACATCATGATAGAAATAAAAATAGAGGGGTAGGAAAGGAAGTTACTAAACCATTAAATGCCAAGGTAAATGTAGTGAATTATGATTTTTACATTGATTGGTATGATAAATTATTCTTTACACATATTCCATGATGTTGAATCAACTGATGATGATACATATGATTTTGAGTTTGAGTATGATGATGATGAGATTTTGATGTTCAAATATTAAGACTCCCCATATAATATTTTTCCTGCATGAAAAAATTGAGTGCTACCATTACTGATCAATTTTAGAGTGTGGTCAAGAAGGTATGTATACCAACTTACAAATTTTCTCATGATGTTAATATGGCACAAGCTTATGAATTAACCAATCATGATGTAATTGAAGATCTGAAGTATGATTTACATGAATTATAATACATGGATGTGGAACTGGGTAACTCTATTTGGAATGTGGATGTTATTGAACAACCAATTATTCTTGATGCTAGGATTGACAATGATGGTGAAATTTGGAAAATGTCATTAGTTGCAGTTGGGGCTATATTATATGTCCCTAAGGTGAATATTTTCATTTTTATTTCAAATAATTTATTGATTACATTGATAACATTGTTGATCATAAGGTACTCCTACTTGTTACTTACCTAATTGTAGATGAGAAACAAGTTTATTCTTAATTGCTAAAAAGGTACCAAGATCTTTTGGCTTGGTCTTATCTAGATTTGAGATCATATAAGGAGGATTTGTTTCAACTTATTATCCTATCATAGACTATAAATAATAATTTTAGTCATGTGTAGAGATTTATTTACTTCACCTTGGCCACCAAGCTACTAGAAAAATTTAAGAAATTAATGGATGGTAGGATTCTAGAGCCACCAATTAATGGTAAATATCTAAAACATTTCCTCAACTTTGCTTCTGATTATGTACATAATTATATAATGTGTAGTTTTTTCACTTCGTTGTATTGTTGAACCTCCATTTTGGGCCTTGTTTGTATAGTTCCTTTTATGTTTTTTGTCGTGCATTCATTTTCAAATCTTCACAATCTATTTTTTTCAATCTAGCTTGTCTTATTAAGCCTTCATGGGTGTTTACTAAAATGATTAAAGTGTTGACTCCATGGGCCAATGGATTGGAACTTGGTCTTTTTTTTTGGGGTTATTTTCACACCCATAGGATGTTGGATCCTAAACATGATGGGCACCTTATCAGGGTTCACATTCCAAATGAAGGGTACATGGTAGATGAGGAAAGCACATGTGAAGGTAAAATTTTTTTATAAAAAATCAAATTGAACACATCAAGTGTTGGTTCTCAAACCTACACTAGGTAATTGTGTTATTTTTGAATAAAATGGCTTAGGAATTAGGGGTTCACGGTGGAAGGGTAAGGCGATGTAGGCATATAAAAAATAGATATTATGGTTTTATTGAACACAATAAATGACATGACTTGTCTGCATGGGATTAAAGGTTTATTATATTCTTTTATCCAAGTTACCATTGAAGACCTACCATGTAATCATTTAAATTCAAAACCAAAGCATTGGAAGGACAATAAAAGATGTGTGGTAGTTTGCAAGGATTCTAATGTTGACTATAATTTCAATTGATGAAAATTTCGAAATGCACCATGGAACTCCATGGGGATCTTTATCTAGGAAAGTAATTACAAATAAGATATGAGAAGTTTGCCAAACATTTCCATGGGAAATCACCACCCAAAATTCAATTTTATAAATTGTAAGTTACTTATAGCTCTCTGAATTCTTTGAGTATAAGGGGTTGGCAAAAAATTAAGAGTTGAATGTAGTTTGACCAAATAAAGTACATAATGAATGTGGATGGTATAAAAGGGATAATACAATACAATTTACAAAAATTGCTTAATTACTAATTGTCACTGAACCTATAGATCCTATGGAAGTGAATATAGAGTTCAAAAAGATATTAGAATTGAAAAATGTGCGTTAGGCATGTGGAATAGGATTATTATGATAATAATAGAAGGGATTATGACTTTGTTTCAGGATCAAAGTACCCATTTCTTGTTGTGGATGAGCCACCCATATATGTAGATCATTCAATCAGTCACTCTAGATCTCATATGGAATATGGTGATGGATATGTATAATTGAATAATTTATAGGATATGTCAAAAAATAGTGATCATTTCTAGAATTAGTACACATATTTTCTATAGTATTACATATTGATATAGACCAATGATCACAAAGGGATGGGCCTAATTCTATGAGAGAATGTCATCCAAACCATTTAAGTTCTAACCAATGGTATAAGTTACTCCCTTTAGCCAAAATTAGGGAAGAAAGTCAACAAAGTACCGATTTCTTCAGATTTACTAATAATTTGGGTTCAATGTTAAATCAATAATGTAATTTTATAAACATATCAGAGCCACAAAACTAATTACAAAAACTATATTATAAATTAGGTGTCAGTAAGTTTTTAATGCAAATAACACCATGCAATCCACTTAAGCATATTATCATGGAAGTAGGATCAAATGTAGTGGGTATAATTGAACCATATACAATGGGTTTTACATCGAGTTGGTTACCATCCACTCTAATTTCTTGTGATTTTATGAAAAATGGAAACATTACACCATTGATAGCTATTATCTATGATCTCTTACATCATAAGGTTTCAAGAAACTAGGAAAGGGTAGTGTAGCTAATACAATCTGATAATGGTGACACTCACCATTTGAAAAATGGATATTTGGTATAATGGGTTTTGTAGGACCAAATGAAATGGATATTATGATGTTTTTAAATGCCAATGTGACTATAGGGATTTTAAAATAAGAATTTAATAGAATATTTTTGAGAACATTTTGAGATCAAAATATTGACATGGTGGAAAAAGATGAAATTCCTATGGATCAATGCTAGTATCACATATAGAAAAAGATTGTAAAACTTTGGTAGTACTCTAAAAAGGTACCCAATATCAGTTAATGAATGCCCAAATAAAAGAGATCCTTGAAAAGTTTGAAGATTATGTGTTAGGGCATCATATTTGGTTAGCGTTCTTTCAATGGCTAAAAAATTATTTGGGAATGTAGTATCTCATTGTGCACAAATATTGATTGTTATGTTGAATCACCATACAGATATAGATTTGAGTTTTGGGAAGGATATTCTATAGGGTATTTCACTAAAGTAGGATTGGATTTGAATGAAAAGGTGAAGAATCCAAAAAAAAAAAAAAAAAAATTCAAAAAATTGTAGAAGAATCTCCCAAAGTCATTGGGAAAATTGTGTGGGAGATTCAACTCACAAAATACATGTCTCTAAAATAAAATTGAAAATTATGGTCAACTTTCCTAATCCTTCCATTCAAATCATGGAAAAAATTCAACTCAAGAGGAGCTTTAGATAGATGTTGAGGAGAAATGTAATTTTAAAATTTTGTACTTGTGCAAATTTCAAATTACACCTATATCTCCCAAACCCCCAAGTAAACACCGATCAACAAGAGGTCTTAGTGCAAGAGGGAACTTCCCCAACTAATTACAATTTTTTGATTTTAATAAATTTCAAATTGCAGTTGGAGTTCCAGATTCCCTGAAATGAACTTTTGAGGGAAATGGGAATCTTAACAACAATTTGTAATTTTGTAAAATTGCAAATTACGGTTGGAGTTTTGAATTTCCTAAAAGTAACTTTTGAGGGAAATGGAAACCCCAATTATAATTTTTAGTTTTATAGTTTTTAAAATTGAAAATTATAGTTAGATTTCCCATTTCCCTAAGGGAATTTTCTAGGTGAACTATAACTATGAATTACAATTTTGTAATCTGTAAAGGGAATTCTCCATGGGAACTACAATGGTGGATTACAATGTTATAATTGGCAATTCTATAATTTATCAAGGAAAATTTTCAAGAGAACTAAAACTATGAATTATAATTCTACAATTTATAATTTTGAAAATTTCAAATTGCAAAACTACCTCTAAACTTCATATTTCTCCAATATAATGGAATTGAAAAATTGTAAATGGCACCCAATTTTCCCCAAAACAGGGAAAATTGTAAATTTTCAAAAGCCACCATAATTTCCCTAAAAGGTCAAAAATGAAAAATAATGCATTTATTCATTAAAAATGTGGAGCTAACCCTAAAAATCAAAAGAGAAAAAATCAAAGGTACAAAATTCAAAATGTTGAAGAACAAGTAGGATCCAGAAATTGAAAAGGTAAACGACCTAAGCTTTCACCTTTTTCATTGCTTTAATTATTCAAGCACCCCATGGGAGAGATATTATAGGTCTACAAATTCATGGTGGGCCATTCTACATAATATTTTTCAAATGAACATGCATTTGGGGATTTCAAAATCCATCATTATAAGTCTAGTTTGTTCGATGGCATGCATATAAAGAAGGGTAGTTGTCAAGAAGGTTCTAGATATTTTAGCAAGTGGTCAAGGGAATATTTAGGTAGTTACACAAGAATTTAAATGGATTATTTGGCCTCCACCTTGAATATTATTTTTTAGCTCAACCAAAATGCATTTCCAGCTACGGAGAGAAAAGGGTTGTTGTAAATATTCATCATTACTTGTAGAGGCAGTTGGAACAATGATTTATCATGCAAAAAGATGAAGATTCAAGGTGTGCAAAAGAATATTTCCCATCTATGAACATATTGGTTGGACTTTGGGGGTGTTAAATACAATTTTTCAAAATTTCAAAACGCAACTCCCATTCCTAGATTTTAAAAGTGGTAAAAATGTATAAATAGATGGCTTGCCCTCTATTCTATGGTTTTTGTTGTTCTTTATTTTTCTCTACAAGTCTAGGCTATTTCAAAATAATTTGTGATCACTAATGTGTGCATGTATTGTCTTATTTAATAAGGTGGTTAAAACTATACAACCATTAGAAAGCTCTGAGAGGATGTTTATGTGTCTCATGGAAACATTTTGAAATGTTTATGTATGTAAGATCTCTTTTAAAGATTATGAGAATGCTTGTGGTTATTACTATTTCCTATTGATGAAGTGTAATAATATGTTTTATAAATTTTTTTGATTGGATATTTGGTTTAATGTTCATTACATGTTATTATTTTGAGCATAGCTCTGGATTATAAACCCTTTCTATAATTTAGTTTGAAAATATGTTGTTGAATGAATTTTTAGGGCACCCTAGGTTTCTGAATTAAGTACAAAAAAGTATATGATATTCTAGTTTTAGTATATGTTATGGTCTTAAAAGGATCATTTATGTGTTTGTATTTCATTGGCACCAATAAATGAAAATCGCTCCTAGTAGTCCCCATTAGCCTATATTTGAATTTTTCTACATCTTTGCTAAGGAAATGTGTGTGTGTGTGTGTGTTTTTCCACCAAAAAAAATAAAAATAATTATACAAAATATTTTTTTTCTATATATATTTAAAAATAAATGAAAGATTAAAAAATAAATAAAACAAATACCAAAAATCCCACATAACAATTTTTGGGAAGAGACAAAATAATCAATAACTATATTCCATATGGTTTTTCATGTAACAGTCATGGTGGATTAAAATTTTGAGCATTGTAATTTCATCCAAAAATAACACAAACTCCACACATTAGTCTTGTAGTTGTGTGCAGGGCATGGGAAGTAACGAGTCCATGATACCTTGGGTGGAGTGAGCCTCCCTCATGCCATTGTTTTCTATTCTTAGTTTATTTGGACTCTGTTTTAGGTCCTCCATTCTGTCAATAGTTTTCCTATTTAAAAACTAGATTTTATTTTTATTTTTTTCATTAATTAAAAAGAAAAAAAAATCAAATCTTGATATTTTTTAATAAATAAAATAACATTTTCAATGACCTTGTCATTTGATTAAATTTGAATAGTGGTCAAAATTGATTGTGAGTTTTTTAATTTTTAATTTTATCAAACTTGAAAAATACAACCATATGAAAAATGCAAACTTTTAAATTTTTGGCTCAAAAATTATAGCTCATCCAAACTAGTCAAAATTCATTTAAATGTGGTATAAGTTTGAATAAATTTGGTAGAGTTATACATTTGATATAAATTATACTAATTTAAATGAATTTTTAGATGACCCCCTCTCTGATGTGCATGGTGATTTGGTATTTGTACTTCACTGATGAATATCATGAGCTCCAAATCTCCAAATGACAAGTAATTATGTTTTATTTTGGATATTTTTACATACCTTTCACAATGGATTAGATATATTCTACATTAGATCAGTGTTTTTTAGTAATTGGTATTTTTTCATAATCATTATGATTGTGTCATCCATATTGGACCCTTCAAGACTCCATACAAGATCATTTGAAACCCATTTTCATTAATCTTTTTTTAAAAAGGCATAATTTTTTTTGTACTTCATAGTGGTGTTATCCAATTGTATCATTTCATTATAAAATTTAACTTAGACACCATTTCCTTCTTTTTTCCATTGTAAGAAATTGTAATCAATACCACTTAGTTTTTTTTACAAATGCAATTTGTAACCATACTACTTATAAAGTGCTATAATTATTTTTACTTGGGGGGAGTTATTCATTTAATAAATTTGGGGGAGGGTGGGTTCGTGTACTTGTATTCATATTTTGTGTGCTTGCATTTCTTTTACCATAGGTAATGCAACTTATCCTTTTTTAACTATGTATAACTACAACACGTATAAATCACATGTATGGAGTGCATTAATGGAAAAATGATACACCCACTATATAAAAATATTTCTCAAACCCACTGATCCAATGGAAAAAAATTCTTGATTGATTGAACACATAAAGACACTTGGGTAATTTTGCACATTCATTTCACTTGATATTCTTTTTCATATTGATCAACTGGAAACCCCTGAGTAGGCATGCAACATCATTAATAAATTGTATATTCTAATAGATGAGGTTACAGGGTGTCAAATTTATAATGAACTCTCTAATATCGATACATCTTATGTTGACAACATTTAGGTCTATGTCACGAAGGTGAATGAACTCCATGCACATCTCAAAGAATATGGACTTGATAAAAAATATGTTCAATTAATTTTTAATGTGTTTTCTAAACATCATGATAAATATGTTGGGTTTGTATCTAGATTTGATATTCATTGGTTGACAATGATCTAGGCCTATGTTATGCCCACATTTGAGTGATTTACTAAAATGTTAATACTTGAGAAAACCAAGTTTCTTACTATGGGTCTTTTCAAGCCATCTAAGTCACAATCATTGATGGTGGGGCCTATCAACATTCAAGAGGTCCTAAATAGGAAAAAAATACTAAATCCAAGGAAGGAACCTCCATAGTCTTCAAATCCTACACCAACAACATAAAAATCCTAGAAGAAGAAAAATTATTTTTATAATAATGGATGACCACTTTGCTCATACTACAAGAAAATTGATCATGATTACCATCTGTGTCATGTTAATTAACTTGATGAATTTAAGCATTTACTCAAGAAGGATAACATCAATTTTCCATTATATTATACAAATGAGTCCTCTCCTACTTCTTCACAACCAAGAAAGGGAAAGTTTAAGAAATTTTTATAATTTTCAAGTATTCTCAATAATAGACACTTGACTCTCGGGCCACACATCGTATGGGTTATAATTATGAATAATTTACTCATTGGAACCTTATTCATTGCTTCACATTCTCAAAAGAGATGATACACTGATGGAATTTATTGGAAAAGGATTAGTTGCAATGCAATAAGGCACCTTTTTAGATGTACTCTATGTTCCATCTTTATGTGCCAACCTTCTTTCATTTTAATAGATCATACATGTTAGGAATAGAAATAAGTTTGAGTTCTTCCCTAATTTAGTAAAAATTTGGGATCTAGATGATGGTGCCTTAGTTTCAATGGGAAAATTCAATCATGAATCTCATCTATAATAATTCTCCCATTTTTTTCATCATTTGCCTTCTACTACTTTACACACTCAAACATATTTACTAAGTAAACAATGTCATAAGTGGTATGGCCATCTCAACTACTACTACCTTTAGTAGCTCAGCTCAAATGATATAGTGTAAGGACTCCCTCCCATTTAATTTTACAATGACATATGTGTTGCTAATGTAATCAACAAGAATCCGACAAATAAATTTGATAAAGGGTCATCTTAAAGTGCTTCACAAATCCTTTAATTGGTTTATAATGATCTTATCAATCCATTTCCCACATTGTCTTTCATCAAAACCTGTTATGTCCTACTTTAATTTATGAATATTCATGGTTTACTTGGATCTACTTCTATCCTCAGAAGAGTTATTTCTTTGACTAGTTTCAATATTTCAAGGATCATGATGAAGAAAGTTTTAAAAATCTATCAAAATTTTCTACACATATAATGGATGAGAAGATAGGAATCATTTATTTGATCTAATTAGGAAACTTGAATGGATCCACCTTCAATATTTAATTGTATACACACCCCATTAGAATTGGTGTTGCCAAATGGAAGAATCATACACTAAATAAAATGGCAACTTGCATGATCCATTCTTGCTCTCTGGGTTAAGAATTTTGGGTTGAATCTATTAATTATGCCACTCACATTCATTACCATATTCCTCATAAATCCTTAAAAGGTGTGATTCCTTTTAAATCTTGGTGTGGTTGTAAACCTATTATAATGTATTTTTGAGTCTTTGGCTTCCCTGCATTGGCATATATTCCTTTATATAAATGTAACGATATACAACAATAGAGTTGACATTGGCTTTTTATTGGATATCATGATGGTGTCAAGGGATATTAGCTCTTAGATCCATAGACAAAAGATATTTTCATTTGTATGGGTATTAATTTTGAGGAGTTAATTTTTCCCTTGGAATATAATACTACATCTCCTCCATATGTTTTGGATCAGATGATAGTGACTCAAATTATGCATCTTCACCTCTACAAGGTACATCTTCAATATGTACTATAAACCCATCTTCATCATCACCTTGATGGGTTTGACAAAATCTTCAGTAAGTAGGAACATTTATTGTGGATGCTTTAGAAACTCAGAGGACTTGATTAAAACATCACCATCTTCCACATGTATGCATTACAATTGCTTCTAATCCTCTATTTTTTCATGAAGCATCTAGTCATTTTGAGTGGGACTCAACAATGAAAGAAGAGTATAGTTCCTTGATGAGGAAAAACATTTATGATTTAGTCCCCCTTCCAAAGGGAAGGAAAATGGTTCTTTTTAAGTGAATCTACCAGACCAAATATGTAGAGGATGAAACTATTGATAATTTTATCATGCCTTATTTCCAAAGGTTTCTTATAAGATCTTGGTGTTGACTACATTGATACTTTTTCACATGTTTCTAAGATTAACTCCATTCAATTAAATCTTACTATTACTACAGATCATAGTTGGGTTGTAAATTAGATGGATATGAAAAGTGCATTTGTTCATGAGGATATTTAATAAGATATATACATGGAGCAGATACAAGGGTATATTGATGACTCTTCTTTGTTATATCACTTGCAAAAGTTTCTCTCTGACCTCAAATAGGCCCTTCGAGATTGAAATTACAAGATGGATTCATTTCTTCTCACTATAGGATTTTCACTTTATCACTATAGACACCTAAATCTAGCCATCGATAACTTCCAATCAGGCTTTTGACCAATTCTTAATAAAATACACAATTTGGCCAAAAAATACTAAAGCACATTAAAATCTTTGAAATTGATATATTCAAGTGCCAATTTTAGCTAGGGTATCCTTAAATGGGGTAGTATAATTTATGGGCTAGCTAATTTTGATCAAATCATTCTGAGTCAAAATACCAATTTTACACCTTAGTGCTTTGGATTGCTCTTTTCTATCAAATCTCTTACACAAGACATGTGCCTTTGTTATTTTTCGTTGATAACATCCTAAATGGGATAATATCCAATTCATCTGACATTGACTTCTAATTCTAATCCATTCAAATTTTTGACCAATAACAAGTTACACTGATCAATTTGAGCAATTTGTGCATAAAGTGCTTAATCATAGTTAAGATATAATTAAACCAAATTAGGGCCTAATTAAGAATTCTATGGAAACTTGTTGAATAAATTTTTTAAGAAATTAATATTGAATAATTGCATCATCAGGTGACATCATTTCTTGGGAAGACATCCCTAGGCTAGAAATGCCACAAATATCAGGATTCATGCATCCCATGCCTCATCAAATCCCTTCTATGCCTATTTAATGCCCCTCTATCCAAAATATTAATGGGGATATTTTTAGAATGAATTCAATATTTATATTTATCCTTAGCCACACATCTCAATCTTGAGATGGATGGTTCAGGTTGATTCTAGCCATTTTCTAAAATCTATAAATAGAGAGGCCATAAACATAATTTTTAAGCTATTTTGGTGCAAAGTTATTATGCTCAAATATATTCAACAATCTTAGATAATTAAAATTTACCATGCCAAATTGATTCCAAGAGCCATTGCTATTAGTGTCATAATGCCCAATTGTTGAGCCAATCAAGCCACTACAATAAGCATTTAGAGCATCCAAGGAAGGTTAAGGATTATTGTTTTTCTTTACTTTTTAGTTGTGATTTTCATTTGTTTTTGTTATTAAGCTCCCTCTAGTGTCTAAGCCTAGAGATGTTATGCTAGTTAGTGTGTTTCTTTCATTTTGTTTTCATTTTGGAACTAACACAATAGTAATCACCTCTCTTGAGTGAAATTCCTAGTTCGCATAATGGTGTGTCTTGTAGGACCCAATGCATCCCATGTATGAAGGAGAGCACAAGGAAACTTTAAAATTTGAATTTGGATGCTAAAAATATTTATAAGTGATTTTATAACTTCATTTGGCCATTTTTTTGTCATGGGTTTACACAATCAACCATCAACGAGAAGAGGAACTATCGACAGTTAAGTAAACCACCAATGGTTAAGTAAACCACCAATAAATGTGTAAACCATTGATGGTAATTTTAAACCATTTATGTTTAGGTATAACCTTTGCTAGTCATTGTCAAATAATAGACCCAAGAATTAATAGAAAATTTTAAAATGTTTGGTTTAGGGTCATACAGACTCCATTTAAGATGATTTTATTTTAAAAACACATGTTAAAACTAATCCACTATAGGTCATTAGTTTTCACATAGTCCTTATATAAAATAGACCCATAAACCATATAGCACCTTCTAGATCCCATTGGATCTAAAAAGACTCACTTTACCTTTTCAAGATCCAATATATCATTGTATATATATCCTTGTTTTTAAAAATGGTGAAAATCATCTTAGAAGGGACTCTTCATGCTACAAAATATCAAACTAGAAGTCCATATTTAGCTTTAATGGTGGTCCATTTATGTTAATTATATTGGAATTAATGGCTATGTCCTTTTAATGGTGTTGTATCATTCTTTCATGATGAGAGAACAATCTTGAAATACCCATTTTCTTCTATCAAAAATATCTTTGGTTAAAGTTTCATCAAAAATCCTAGGCTTGCCTTTGCTCCAATTGGCTTTCAAAAACTGACTAGGCTCATTGACATTTTGACTCACTTCACTCCATTGATTTTCTTGTGCATGGATACACATCCTTCATCAATATTCTACCAAGATCCACATGATTTTGAAACTTGTCCTTGAATCATTAGCTCTTTGGATTCATTGACCAGTTTGAATCTACTTGACTTCATCCAATCTTGATGAGTGATTAAGTGTGAGCCCTTGATTTAGATTTTTAGTTGATGTGCTTACACCATGTGGTGACCTCTCAATATATTTAACTATTTGACCCATCTCACTCTATTAGATTTTTTAGGTACGATCGAGTGTAAAACATTAGATCATCTTCAGTTTTAAAACTAATGTCTATTTATTGGGTCTTAAAATTGACATCCACACAACCATCATTTGACATCCATGTGGATGTACTTGATATCCCAAAGAACATTAAATTTAGACTATAACTAATTTTTATAGTGGATTTAACTTGAAATTAACATGAATGTCTCATTGTATAGGTCCAACTTTGAAAGCTTCTAACACAAACTAGAAACCTCATGTGGGTATGAAAATTTTTAAAGATGATCCTGTCATGTAAAACTATATTTATGCTTGATCCACTAGTTTCAAAATATTTCATAAGCAATATATAAAATGTATAAGTTAGCCATTCCATTTACTATTGTATGATGTCCTAGTGATGGTTGAACTCAAATGACTAAGTATTGAAAACTTAGTGAAAATTGATTGAGGAGCCAACTTTGCCAATGCATAAATTCCTTCACTCTTTGGTGGATGATCTATAACTTAGCACGTAGCAACTAGGGACTAAGCTATAAAGAACCATGTCATCAATTTTCTTGAGTCTACCACATGTACGAGATATGGCCTCTATAAATTTCTAATTTAGACTTTCTTCTATTTCCATTAATTCTTTGACTAGGAAAAATTTGGTATGTAAACCAAAATTGGTCAACAATTATTATTTTACATGAGTGGAATTATTCAACCAACTCACGAATATAGGATATTAGGAGATATTGTCGGTAGATAAGATCTCCTAAATGATAGGCAACTTTCCTATATAAATGTATTGTGTTGAAAGATAAAGTAATAGGAAAATATATTATTGTGTAAGAAATAATATTGCGTGTTGAATTATATTCCTCTATGTTTTATGTTTGGTTACTCTACCTAGAACAAATATAAGTATAATCTCTTCAAATACCCATCAGTAATAGAGTGGTATTATAAATGATTTGAAACACATTAGGTTTATCATCATAAATATATGTAAGAGCAATGTGTAAATTGTAAATGATGTTGATGAATTCAGGCATAGGAGGACTATTATTAATATTAGCAATTTTGGGAATGTGATATTGATATTTGAAATTTAGAAGTTGGATTCTCTAAGGGTTTGAATCTATTTCATGTTTATAATGTTTTACACTATTAATAAATATGACAAATTGGCTAAGTGAAGATTCAATAACAAATGTGATGAATCCATAGACATAATATAATAATGTTATAAGATAAAATAATATCGAGGACCATAAGTTTGGTTTGAATTTCTTTAAGTCAAATTTTGAGGGGAATCCAAATACACCCAAGTGGTCTTCAGTTTGTTATATCAAATCCATGACAATAAATGTATGTTTTTTCAAGGTTTTGTTTTGAGTATCCAATTTATGGTATGAGTCAATGAGAGGTGGCATTAATTCATAAACCATCATCTACCAAAAATTTCCTAATTAAGGTATTATTTATTCATATCTTAATAAAAAGTGTTGGATCATTTGTTAAAAAATAATTTCATCATTAATCATATTATACTCAATGAATTATATAGTGGGTTTTGTGGAAGAACAAATTATTTTAATAATGTGAACTTAGATGGGTTGGAGACTATCATAAGATAAACTATATATCTTAGAATCATAATATGATGGTTCTTTGATGTTTTGTATTCTTTACATAATCAATTTATGATGATATGGAGAATTTTTAACTAATATCATAAGTGGATTTTCTTGAGGCACAGATTTAGGTTCATTAGTAAAATTATAATTAGACTTAGATGATTAATTAATAGAAGGTTTAGTTTGATTTTAAATAATATTCCTTTTAGTAATGGAGGAACTAGGTTTAGGTTCCACATGTGGGGATGGATCATCTCTAGTGGTTGGGTCTAAAAATGATGGAGGATTAGTTGTAGTATATTTAAGAAGTAATTCTTTGGTAGAAGGATTCCTAGGTTTTATGAGAGGGTTTTTATGAGTCAGATTAAAATGATAATTTAGTTTAGTCATGTTTACATGCTAACAATTAACATAATATTGATCATAGCTAACATCAATGTCATCAACATTTTCATTTAAATGTTTTTTTATTATTATTAGTATTCATTTTTTGATGTTTTTGATTGGTAAATTTGGAAAAAAAATTAATTTGGGAAGCTTTAAGGTACTTGGGATAGCAATTTTTGATCATGGCATCATGATCAAAACCTCTCCTAGCATGAAGGAAGCAACACATGTATTAAGAGAATGAAATCTTTCATGACGGTGACCAAAATCAACATGGAAATAACAAGATATTTTAGGATCATACCATGAGAAAGGAGCATTGGTAGTGTGAATAAAATGTTTAGATTTATAGGTAATAACTTCCTCATTTTTGACATGGTCAATGGTGCATGGGAGGGAATTTAAATATATGATTGGTTTACTCTTGTTTTGGTCCGAGGAAAATAAAATTTAATGTTGGTAATGGTGATTATATTATTTAAATTTTTTAAATATTCCCTAATGAGATCATTAAAAGTTTCACATTTAATAATGAGATAATCCCATGTTTTGGCCTAATCAAAAGCATCTTCTAGATTTTAGGGAGAGAAAATAGAGACCTTGTAATGAAGAGAATGTTTCAAGAAAGTGATGAATACTTTAAAAATATTATCATTATTCATGTTATGATCTAATTTATGAGATAATTATTTTCAACATATAATACAGGTATGATCATATTTGCTAAGTAATTGATTAACATTAATGAAATGGATAAGGGTTTTCTCAATAAGGTGAGTGTGTTAAAATTATTTAACTAGAGAATTGACTATGTCTTCTTGTTGTCAAATGGAATGTTTAGTGAGTTGGTTATACCATTATATATCATCTCACTTAGGATTAGATAATGAACTAGTCTAGACCCATTCCATTTAAATATTAACAAAATATTTTAGGAAAATAGCCAGATCGTTAGTCCTATCATATGTAACAGTTGGAGAAATGTATCCAATGTATCCAATGTTCTATTGTTCAGGGCCTCTACTTGAATATAGAGTTCTCCATAGGTCTGACCTAGTGATACGTGACCCATAATCTAGGGTCAATCCCTTGTTAGTCTATATTCAAGTAGAGGCCCTGAACAATCCCCTTGTCGACTAGGGTGCAAATCTAGAACCCCAACAATTTTGGCACACTTGGTGGGACTCATTGAGATTTTATTGGTATAATTTTAGTTGTAATAGTTTTCTTCATAGATAATTTGATGATTTCAATCTCAAGTAATTATTTTCTGAAAGTCCAAGTAGTTTTCGTGTAAGTTAATTTTAATTGCATTATCCTGAAGTTATTTTGATGCTTATTTATGAATGGAATCCCTATGTTATACCTCCTTATTATCCCTATGATATTTAATAATATCCTTTACATGAACCATATGAGCCTTTTTATGATCCAAATCAACCTTATCAAGAGTTTTATCAAAGATATGATGAGCCTTATCAAGTTTATCATGATCCTTATTATCAAGGGAATCTCTTACCTTCTCATGATACTTATTATCAAGGGAATAGCTCTTACCTTCCTGATGATCCTCACCAATAATATGAGGACCTATTTCATTCATATGTCCAAATATATTGCCCTGATCCTTTTTTATGAACATCAGGACCATCATAATATTGCTCCTTACTAACCCCATCATGATCCATCCATAACAACACTTAAACAAAATTTAGTGAGCCTTGAGAAGCATGTAGTATAATTTTTCTCACATATATGTTATGGACAAGATGTACCTACTTACCTAATTCATCATGTGAGACACTCATTTCATCAAATAAAAGAAGACTAGACACCTATTGAGAGATCAAATTAGAATAATCTCATAGGTGACATGATGGATATAGGTGGTTACATTCAAAGAATTTAGGATAAGATAAAAGGCCTTAAAGAACAATGGGCCCAACCTTGCCAATATTATGTGCCTTTGTATAGACCACCTCAACCTTATTCTATGCCACTCATTCCTCCCTAAGAAAAGCTATTCTAAAACAATATAGTGAGGCAAATAAAAGAGTTGGAGTTGAAGACAATGAAAGATCAGGGAAGTCAAAATCAAAAGGGTAAAGAAGAACCTCTATCTTTCTTATCTTAGAAAAAAATCATGTAGTCAATCAAACCTAAAGCTACTCATTCCTCCTTCTTTCTCCCTCAAAATCCTAGATTCTTTCCTTCATGGAATCTACTACATTTAAAGTTTCCAATTTTATTGCTTACTCCTCTAAAGGGCATTCCATAAAGGTAACAAGTTTCACACCAATTCCTCTTACACCTCAAGACCACTCTATCTATGACCCCAAGAAATAATTATCCCTTCACCCACTCCATCTACCATTCCTCATGAAACCCATCCATCTCAAAATTGGAGTCCTTTGCGGGATATACACTCATATTATGTGATGTCTAGTCTTTGTCTTGAGGATCCTATTGTGGCTAATCTATTTGATCAAGCAAAGGGGGTGGAAGAAGTCAAAAAGTCCATAGCTCTAATATTCATGAGTTTACTCTATGGAGACGATGCTCAAATAATTCAAGTTATATCAAAAGTGGATCCATCTTACATATCTACCATTCACACTCAAGAAGAGGAGAAATTCAAGTGGGAATTAGAGTAGGAAATTATAGATTCAAAAGAGCTTCAAAGATAATGTGTTGAGGAGGATGTAAATTTTTATGAGGATGAATTTGTTATTGGTACCCCTCTTGAATGTGAAAGAGGCAATTCTACCTTGAAGAATGAGGATGATGAGCTACCATGATATGTATAGGATAAGGAAATGAATGAAATAGTTGATCAAATTGATGAACTTGTGCGGTAGCCAAGGGCTACCAATCAGCCAAAGGGATAACTTGAGGATTTATTCAAGATCTTGAAAGGAGAGTAGGATATGTTCCTCTATAAGGGGACTATGGTCTATTTGTAGCCAAAGAGAAAAACCTTACCAAGGAGATAAAAGCGAATGGAGTGAGTGGTCTTTCAACTTTACCACCCTAAGAGTTCATTGTAGGCATGGACTTGTTTCAAATATTTAGAATCAATTATTATTCCTTGATGAGCCTAAAGAAATTGAAATAAAGAAGAAACCCAATTTTATTGAAGAAACCATGGAGACCAAGAAGGTATGCCTTGTTAAACCACCATTAGATGTTATAATGGAGGAAATCTGTGATGACTTTATTTAGGCTAATGTCACAAATGATGTTGAGATATCTCCACTAAAGGAAGATATAAATACCTTTGAAAATGATCTTATTCAGGTTGATCAAAGTAAATAATAAAAGGATTATTGGTAGCTATATTTTGAATCTTTGTAAGATATTAAAGATATTTTAAAGGATATATCACCCATTAGAGAGCATGATATTCAAGAATTTGAACAAGAGGCACCTATTCAAGATCATGATACAACTTGGTTTGATTATTCATAGCTACTTAAATAGTTGGATGTACTTGAATCAGTTGATAAGAAGGATAAGGCCATCCTAAAATCATACATATATGAGATGTCAATTGACAAGGTTGTAGTTGACAAGCATCAAAAAGAAAATATAGAATGATAATTTTTTGTTGGTGATTGGCTTACATTGAATGGCTCATTTCAAGAGGTTTTTAGAGAAATAACTGTCAAAAAGAGTGCCTCTTCAAATGTCATGTTCAATAAACCCCTTACATTTCAATTTGTACCATCTTTTGTAACAAGCGAATTCATGAATTTCCCTTTTAATCCTAGTTGATCATGTTTCGTCAAGGTTAATTAGGTTAGTTTGTTTTTATTTTGTCCCAGATAATTGATTGATTTGCACGTTTACTTTGTTAGAATAGTTTTCTTGCTTTCTTTTGTTTCTTCCCCTGTTTTGTGGAGTCCATTGATATTTGCAAATCAAAAGGTTTTTTATATTCATGGAATATATGTGTTATCTATTAAAGGTCATATATATGGTCTAAATTAGAGCATAGAAACCATGTTGCCTAGTCAGGTCACCAAAGACGTTGACCAATTTTGGTCTACTTATGAAATTTTGCCTAGTCAAAGAAATCAGTGGAAGTAGTATAAAGTCTAAATAGGCAATTTATAGAGGCTATATCTCACATGTGTGGCAGTCTTAAGAAAAAGTGATCACATAGTTTTGTCCAGATTGGTCTCTATTTGTTACACACTAAGTTATAGATTATCTACCAAAGCATGAAGGAAGTTATGCATGGGTAAATTTTGGTCCTTAGTCAGTTTTCACTAAGTATTCCATATTTATTTGTTTAAGTTTGATCATCACCATGACGTCATGGAAGAGAAATTAGAATAGAAAAATTATACATTTTATATCTTTCTCAATAAATATTACATGAACAACATATCAAGTGAAAATATAGATTTACATGCTAGGATTATCATAAAATATTTTCAAACTCATGCGAACTTTCTCATTCAAGTTAGAAGCTTTCAAAGTTGGACCTGTGTAGCGAGACATTCGTACTAAAATCAACTTAAAGCTACTACAAAAATCCATTAGAATCTAAATTTGATGGTCTTTGGGATGTCAAATATGTATATATGGACATCAGATGACTTGGTAAATAGCCATTGGTTTTTAAACCAAATCAATCTAGTGGTCCATGCTCATTCGTACCTATCAAATCCAATAGAGTGAGATGGGTCAAATACTTGTAGAGCTCAAGAGGTCACCACATGGCTTAATAATTTGAATTGATAGACTAACAAGATCTTGAGAATAAATGTGGGATTGATATGTAGCACCATAAGAGATAGATTTAACAATTCAAATCTAAATAAAGGCCTCATGCTTAATCACTCATCAATATTGGATAGAGCGAGGCAAAGTAAAACTATTTTGTGAATCTAAGAGCTAATAATCTAAGGATAAGTTTCAAAAGAGTGTGGATCTTGGTATAAGATTGACAATGTGCATGTATCCATGTACAAGAATATCGTTAGAGTGAAGTGAGTCAAAATGTCAATGATCCTAGTCAATTTTTGACAACTAATTAGAGTAAAGGTGAGTCCAAGATTTTTGATAGAATTAAAATTGAAGATATTTTTGATAGAAGAAAATGTTTCTTTTAGGTTCATCCTATCACCACAAAATCTCTATCCAATGCCATTAAAATGACACATCCATGCATTCAAATATAAGGAACATATATCAACTACCATTGAAGCTAAATATGAACTTCTAATTTGATAGTTTGTATCATGTAGGGTCCACTATAAGACTATGTTTATCCTTTTTAAGAATAAGGATCTATATACAATGAACTCTTGGCTCCTATAGAGGTAAAGTGGTTCCTTTTAGACCTAATGGGATCCAAAAGGTGCTATATGGTCTATGGGTCTATTTTAATATAAGGAATATGGGAAAACCAATGACCTTAGATTGGTTTTCATCTATCAATGTAGCCCTATTTTTTAAAAAAAAACATGTACATCTATCCATTCAAAATAGACCAAGCAAGGCTCTGTCAGTTTCAAAGATGTGATCCTTGTCAATAGATCATTATATGATATCATGGAGTTCTAAGAAAAGATCTGAAGGTTGGATAAGGGCAATGAGCATTCAATTCTTTTATAAGGCCTTTAAAATTATGCCTTGTTCATAAGATCCTATCTCAATTACATCCTCAAATTGATGTTAATCCATCAGAAGTTGTTCATCTTTTTCTAATACACAACTCTCTATCTCATTTATTTTTCTATAAATATAGGATTCTAAGACTTAAAAATAGTTATTGTTAGCTTGAGAATCCTTCTCTTCAACATGACTAGACTATGTTGAGATTTGATCTTTGTAGCCTCTTCAGATAAATAAAGGACTCTTTTTCAAGTTTCATGATCTCAGTATAGAGTGTTAATGTCAGATTGATTTGCATATGTGGTAGAAATATCTCCCTTGTCAAATCTTGAATATCACCTAGTTACTAGATTATTTGTTTTACAAGTCATGTTTAGTGTCAAATGTCATTTAATTAAAGCTAGAAAGTGGATAAATTGACTAGATAGTACCTTGAATCAGGCTTCCCCATTAATTCCATTAGGTTTTGATAATTTGGTGAACCTTTGCATGAAATACTAATGCATGTACACCCCTTTGGAGTTGCATATCCAATCTCATTAGTGTTTTTTAGAATTTTAATAGAGTGGATGAACAATCACATTACTAGTGCATCACTTATTAGACATGTTTTCATGCTTTGTTACCCATTTCTTTATTCCTTTTCCTAGTCAAATTTTATTTTAGGTGATAGATCCAGAAGGAAGCTGACCTTCTCCGAAGGTCCAACCCTATGATAGGTGACCCAAAACCTAAGGTGAGTCCCATTTTGGTGTATATTCAAGAAAAGCACCTGAACAATCCCCTTCTCGACTATGGTGCAAATCTAGAACCCCAACAATAATATAATAACAAAATCCTAACATACATTATTGTTACTTAAATAATAATGTTAATAACAATATTACCGTACTAACCATATGTTTAAAAACTTTGTAACTAATATTTACCTCTCAATAAATTAACCACAATAAATACTAATTTATTATTTATCTTTCCATAAATACCATAGATTCACACAATGTGAAAATTAATCCCAACATTCCCATTGTAGTTTTAACATTGTGCAAAAACATTCACACTCTTACCTCCAGTATGCTCACCCACTATAGCATGTCAAACTATGTGGCTCATGACCTTGATACAAAGATATCTTCACTCCTCCCATGGTTTTATAGGTTTACCACAAACCTTGACATAAATAGAACCCATCAACTATTCACCTTGTGTGGTTTTCTAGATGTGTACCAAAAAGCCTTTCAACATCTATGAACTAACTTACATTAGTGCTTTTTTTTTTCCTTTCACAATGTTTTCACCTCATGGAATCATGTTTATAATTTTCACACATATTACATCACTTGAATAGGCATATTCTTCTATTATTATTCTAAAAAAACACACAATATAAATGAAAAACACACTACACTAAAAATAACACACCACAGTAAGTGTCAGAAATAATTAGTGTGGCCCCATCATTGGTGATTGATGAGAGGTCATTGAAAGACCTCCAACCTCTTTGTATCCTCCAACCTTTATTATCTAATAGTACTTACTCAAAAAATTTGTCTTTGAGATGCTCTAATGATTCTGGCAGGTTCTCTATTGGTTACTTTTATAGAAATTAGAACCCCTTCATTTTTTAGATGTCGTGTACAAGCAAAAATGTATTTGTAAGGCAAATTTTTGTATTTGTAAAATTTTTAACTTTATAGGACCTTTGAAAAAACAACTTAATGTACAAAATGAATCAAATGACATTAACCTAATTCACCTAAATGAAAAGACAAACATGCCTTTGACTAAAAATTACTATATTAATAGAATGGAACCTATGACTATTAAATCTTTAACCAAAACTAAAAACATAAACATATACACTTAGAGAAGATTATACATGACTTACCAATGACATGAGTCTTCTACCAACACTAATACCATAACTATGGATAATTTATTAAAGACCTTATTATACAAACATTTTTAAAAAAACATGTTATGACTTCATAGAAAAAACCTTAAAAAATGATTATCGACTCAATATTTGAACTTAATAATATCACAAGACTTTTCACTGGAGATTCGACCAAGATTGGCAAAACATTTATTCAACCTCAAACATGTAAACCTACATGACAGGTTAGCATTTGAATATGACTCTTGTCAATCATTAAACATGACACATTTGGTGATGGCAAGAGAAAAACTTGAATTTCAACCTAGGCATTAAACTTGGTAGATGGCTGAAGATGGAGTTAACATGTCTAATGTTAATAACACATTGAAGAGATCATGATGACTTGCATTTGGGCATATCAGTACATGAAGTGGATGCTTAAAAATGTTTGAGATTTGATACTTCAACTTGAAATGTGGCAACATAGGTTTTGAATATAGCTTTAAACATTCTCAAACAGCATCACATATGTTTCTCCATAACCTAAGTTGTATGCTATATTGATGGAATCCAATGCAAGTAGAATACAAATGCTATGTATGCAACTGGCATAATAGACTAAAAAATTGATGAATTAATAGGAGCCAGAGAATAAAGTGGTCATATAAAATATTAGATTTGATAATGCTTCTTAAAACTTTGAGATGTAGAGAGGTATTAAAAGTATAGATACCAGATGTGGAAACCTGATGGAAGATGTCTTAACTAGCACCAAATTTTTCCAATAATACAATTGTATCATGTGCCATAAAGAAGTTGTTGAATGGTGAAGTATGATTAAAACACAAAAATAATGAAGAGAGTGACTTAATCTTGTATTTTTTTGACAAAATGCCCAATCAATATGGAATATTGCTTCACTGTTAAATAGTGAATAACCAAGTTACACATGTAACTCACCGATATTCTTATTCTTTATGAAATTTATTTCAACTAGCTTTCAAGACTCTCATTGACAACAACCTTGATCAGGAACATAAGATGCTCTAATACCAATGATGGGTATTTGAAGATCTTATACTCAGATTTATTTTATTCAAAGTATCCAAACATAATACATAGAGGAATATAATTCAGCACACAATATTATTTCTTACACTCTAATATATTTTCCTATTACATTGCCTTTCGACACAATACATTTATATAAGAAATCATTCTATAATATAGGAGATATTCTATAGATATAATACCTCACAGTCTCCTATATTCATGAGTTGGTTAAACAAGTCCACTCATGTACAACAATAATATAATAACAAGCTCCTAATATACATTATTGTCACTTTGACAGTAATGTTACTAACAATATTACCACACTAACCATATGGTTAAAATCTCTATAGATAATATTTACCTCTCATTAAATCAACCATAGTAAATACTAATTTACTATTTACCTTTCCATAAATACCCTAAATTAACATAATGTGAAAACTAATCCCAATAATTACGCTACATGAATTAGAAGTGTTCCTCCCTTATTTACTTCCACAAGATCTCACCATTCATTTAATTGATGATATTTTTGATATTCCTCCTCCATGAAACACATATGAATCCTATTACATCAAATATGATTTCACTTGTAATTAATATAAAGATGCCAAAAAAATTTAAAGACCCTTTATCCATGTTTCCTTGTACTTTCAATAATATGGGTGTATATACTACTAATATTCCTACTAAAATGGACACATGTAGTATTTTTCAATCTTATGATGATTACTATATTATGATGTAATCCTAATAATGAGACTTAGATGTGATGAATTACCAAAATATGTTAGCAAAATTACATGCCTTCAAGCATGATTTTCATGTCATTAATATATCATTTGAGATTGAAAAATAATGTGAACGTTATGTACCTACTACCAATCTACCCTTAAAACATAATCAATGGGTTGTCAATAAAATTTTTATACATAAAACATCTAATAATATTTATCAACTTGATATCATTTAATCCAATTGTTTAGATGTAAACAATGTTGAATAGATTGATAATATTCACACTATTTCATATCTCTTTGACTATGTTGACCAACCTAAAATAGTTCAATTATTTGTATTTCATTACATCAACCATGAACAATATTTAGACAATATAATTATTTATAATTAATCAATTTTATATAATAAACCCTAATATGGTTACTTTTGAACATGAAGAATCTTTATATAATACCATTATATCTTAATGTAATGACCAATACGATATAGTAAAAATAGAATATTTATATTATACTTAACCTCCTGAAATTAGCTTAAATTCTAAATATACCATTGTATGACAAATACATTCTATGTTTGATATCCAAGGTAATCAAATAATTTATATATAACTATATGATAAATATTATGGACCTATACCCAAAATTCCATGCCAACATCATAATATTGGCCATTTTCATAACAAGGTTCCTTTAATCAATTTTTTTTTGATAGAATTAATGCCAAAATGCATCATGTATCTAAACTTCCTCCAAATCCATATCATTTCTAAGATGGAAATGTTATGATTATTAAAGAAAATATTGCAATCAATTATGGTACCATGTAAGCTTCACGACCTATTATTATCTCTAAATAACTCCATCCCAAAGAATATGATAAATGTAGAGTATCTTTATTTTAAATACTATGAAAATTTTAATTGTTCATATGAATACGTGCTTGGTATCAATGCTATTAGACTGTTCCATAACATAATCACTATCTTGATGCAAAACTTGTACATCAAAATCAACGTATATCATAAAATATCTATCCTACATCACAAAGAAATTATGAAGCTTTATGAATTTAAGTTAATCAAACCTATAGATTAATCGGAATGGGTTTACCTAATCTATCCTATTACTAGTAAGTTAGGAATGGTTATTCACATATATATAAGCTTTCATAGTCTTAACTTAGCATATCCCAAAGACAAATTTCCCTTACCATCAATCAATGCAATTGTCAATCTACTATTGGTTATGAAAATTTATCTCTCATAGATGGTTTTTTAGGAAATAAAAATATTCATATCACTTCTAAATATCAACATAAAACTACCCTTACCACTTAATATGGAACTTATTGATAATTTAAAATTCCTTTTAGTGTTTAAAATTTTGGTGTTAATTATCAATGTGTATATAATCATTTTTTTCATGAAATCATTCATAAAATAGTTAAAACTTATGTAGATGATATTATTTAAAAATCAAATCATCTTCCAATTCATTTTCATGATCTTTATATCATTTTTATTGACTCATAAAATATAAAGTTAGACATAGTCATCACAAATGTGTTTTTAGTGTCACTTCTAAAAAACTACTAAGATTTTGAGTCTCCATTAGAAAGATCAATTTAGGTCTCACTAAAAATAAATATATAATAAAAATTCATATCCCTCATTCTATTCCATATATATGAACATGTGTGGGTAAATTTTGGGTAATCAAGTGATTTATTTTTGAAATGGCTTGTTGTATCTACACCATCATGTCACTCCTAAAAAAGGTATCTCTTTTAAATGGATTGATGCATGTCAAAAATATTTAAATATAATGAAATAAAAAATTAATTTACCCTGCCATTATTTTACCAACTTATAATGATTATCTTATCATATTATATACTTCATTTATCCCCATATCAATTGGATAAATGCTTGTTCAATGAGATGAGACAGGTTATGAAACTCCATATATTACACCAGTCAAGATTTAATTGATTATGAAACGTGTTACACAAAATATGAACATGATTTCATTGTCATTTATTTTAATGCTGAAATAAATTGACATTATATGCTTCAATATCAAACTACCTATGATATTGTCCATTTCGATCCACTTTGACAAAAAAAAAAAAAAAAAAACCTCTTTCATGGGGATTAATTAGAAATTTGATAGTTCTCTTAATGGATTTTGACTTACTAATTTCCATGGAATTTTTTTTAAGGTCAAATGATTTACGATCAAATTGTTGATGCACCTACAAAAAATAATAATCACCTTCATCATCTTTTTCTTGATAAAGAGATCCTTTATATTAAACTACTTAATAAAGTTATTTCACTTAAATATTATTTTCATTATTTTACTACTAATATTGAGGAAAAATATATGTAAGAACAAGATACTTATAAACATCAATGCAATTTCATTATGGAAGAATTACCCAAAGTTACAATTGATTTGCATGAAGAAAAATGGACACTTAAATTTAATGGTGCCAAATTTATATAATGAGTTGGGGTAGGTTATGTCTTAGATGACGCCCATGATAAACTAATATATCATTCTTTTCAATTAAAATTTGAAGTTACGAATATCATGATTGAATATGAAGCTCTCATCTTAGAGATTCAAGAAAACATTAATTTAGATACTACATACATACATGTTCTAGGTGATTCACAACTCATATGTAGTCAAGTTGGTGATTATTATCAATGAAAAATTTAAAATATAATTATATATCATTAAAATTATACCAATATTTCGAAAAAAATTGTATAATTTACTATTGAATCAATCCCATGAAAATAAAACATGGTCTTTGATTCTCTCATTTCATCACCTTCTCTCTTTCACTCTTATCAAGTACTTCATGATTCAAAATTTCTCATTCACATGAGGTAATCACCTTATAATTTACAATCCAATAAATATTTTATTATATTCCACATTAAGGTTTTGACTACCTACCAAATTTCATGGTATAAACACATCACACAATTAATTGAGCATCATATGTATCCTATAGATGTTAATTATTGTGAAAAGAATAAATTTTTTAAGAAACCATGAAATATTTCTTCGATACAATATTATTTATTATCATAATTTTGAAGGTATATTTCTCTCTTTTATTACTCAAGAAGAGTTTCCTTCTCTTCTTGGAAAAACATATGGGTTTTTTATATGATCATTGTAGTGGATATGCTACAACCATCAAATGCCTATGCATGGGATACGTATGGTCTACTCTTTAATAATATTCCATTAAATTCACTAAAAAGTGTAGTCCTTTTTAACTTCATGTTGATCTCATTAATTCTCCTCAAATTAAACATCAGACATTAGATTCTCCTTGGCCATTTTATATGTGGGGATTAGATCTCATTATCAAATTACTTAGATCACAGGAGGGTCATGTCTTCTTAGTTACTATGATCGAATATATTACCAATTGGGTTTAATCTATACTTATTTTATATTTTACTAGCATCACTATTTAAATATTCATACTTAATCAAGTAATATGTAATTTATGTATTCCTCACACTATAATTATTTTTGATGGTATGAAATTTAGAAATAAATAAATGAAATAATTATTTGAAAAATTAAAAATCACACATAACTTTAACATTCCATATCACCCTCAATGAGATGGCCAAGCTAATTCCACTAAAAAACTACCTAAAAAAATAATACAAAACTCTATTATATATTTTGACACTAACTAGCACCTAAATTTATATCCTATAATCAAGGATTATCATACCAGTATGCAATTCCCACTAGGTCAAATACCTTCTCATTAGTTTATAGTTTTGAATCTTTATTACACCTATAATATGAGTTAACTTCCTTGTGTAGTAATATAAATTCCATAATTATTGATGAAAAACTTTTTCAAGCCCATTGTCATGCCTTGGACTTCCTTGATGAATGATGTATTAGTGCATTACAACATAACCACCAAGACAAAGATCACATTATTAAATAACTTAACAAAAAAGTCAAAGTTTGTACTTTCAATATTGGATGCTTATTGCTTAAGATAGATTATGACCATGATAAATATGATAAGTATGCCCGAAAGTGGTGGGATACTTACCTATTGAGATACATTATTGGACCTAGAACTTACAAATTACAAACTAATGAAGGACACATTTCAAAGAACTAACCAATGCTCTATTTTTGAAGAACTATTTTTCTTGATTACATGTTATTTATGTATTTATATTCTAATATTATTTACTTTCATGTTACTACTAGTATTATATATACTCCAGAGCTAAAAATTCTTGAATTTATTACTCAGATTTTATATTATGCAAAATCACCATAGCATTATTTCTTATCACACCTCTATGATTTTATCTTTATACAATAACCCCAATTTCTAATTTTAGTATTTTTATGCTTTTGTTCTCTTTAAGCACCATTTGGAAATTTAGTTTCTTAAAGTCATAGGTCCATTTATTCTCATATTTTGATAATAAATTACACCTCTTGGTTTTTAATTTTGTGAGTTGTATTGTAAGAACTTATATAGGACTAGACCTTCATCATTCATACTCATAAATTCACTTTATACACTAATGTTTCTCTCAATATCAGCTAGGTGTTCCCCAATAGATAAGGTAATTACCAACAATTATGTCTTTCTACATTTAGAGTCACTCATATTATTTTTTGGTAAAATTCTAACACCCTATTTTCATGTCTTCATTCACATACTCCTTTTATCATGATGATGATTCATGACTACTTGCAATTTTACCATCTTTATTTTATTTTATTTTGATCTGGTGCAACCCAATAATTTTATGTTTATTTTCATAATTTCCCTTAAAATCATAGCATTCTAAGCACACGAAGGTCATATTAAATATTACACTTTATTCTCACATCCTAGTTTATAAATTTTAGAAACTTTGGTCTTTTGTTTATCTTCTCTAGTCACCAAGCATAAGTTATCTTGTCATAGTTATTTTTATCACCCATTGTTGGTTTTATGAGTCCATATGGAAAAACAATCACAAAATAAATAAATAAAGTTAATAGCCATATAATACAATAAAAAGAAATGATTAAAAATGTAAATACAATATCAAAAGTCATATGAAACCAAAAGATGCAATTTTTATTTGGCACACTTATTTTAATAAAATCTTAGACTCCATAGTTGGCCTCATAATATAGTTGATTTCCATTAGGTTTTAGTAGGACAATAGACTATAATAGGATGTCTCATCGTGATAAATATTCATAGTGCCACCTACTTTATCACACAAGTTCCCAATATTTAAAATAGACTAATGAATTTGTAACGGTTCATGAAGAAAGCATAAAACATTTTGGTAAGGTGGGTCCATTTTAATTTTCATTATTTAAACACCGTTATGTCATGATACTTATACTTCACTTGTTATCTCACACTTTCACAACTCGATGGAGTTATTTAAAGGTTATTTTTGTCAAATATGTTTTTCATCTATTCACCTTGTTATGAGTGTCTTGTCTCTAATAAATATTACCTTCCTTCCCCCTCTCCCCCACCCCCCCCCCCCCCCCCCCCCCCAACCCCAACCCCCCCCCCCACCCGTTCCATTTTCACCTTCATAAGTAGCTTGGATTATAAATCATTTCCCAAATTATTTACTTATTATTATCCATATTTTATTTGACATGATTATAAGTTGATTATTTTTAGTTTATCCATCATTAGAATAAAAGGTGCATCTTCAAGTTATTTCAATATTATTTCTTGGTTATTACCTTATCATACTCCAAAATCCCTTAAATATCTTTGGGCTACTAATTTTTTTTCAATTCACCTCTTTGTGGGATATTTCATCCCTTTTTGTTAGTTAAATCATATTTTTCCATCTTTGATTAAGCATGAATTGTTACTTATATTGCATTGATGTCATTTACATTTATCACTTTTACATCTTTATGTGAGTATGAATTTTTATTTTTCTCACATTGATATCAATTACATTATTATGTTTCATGCTTCCTTAGTTTGATCTAGATTGTTACTCTTCTTAATTTGGATACATGTCTAGGCCTTTCAATCATTAGTAGCCTTAGATTTTTAATTGCTTGATTTTCCTTCTATTATATCATTTATATTGGATTTTTTGGTTCTAACACAACTTTATTCATCCCAAATTACCAAGTCTTCTAAGTACTTACATTTTTCATACTTTTCTTATATTTAATTTGATTCTCCCGTGATTTTTTATTTTTCTCTCTAGCCTTTCATCCATAGGGTTTGTCCAAAATACTTATTTTTCCATTTATAATAAAAAATATAAATAAAACATTTGGTCATTCAATGATAAAGGTAATTCAAGGTATGTATATGGTACTTTTAGTTATTACATAATTATTCCATTTCATTTATTTTCTTATTTTTATAATAATTTATTAGCTTGATTATTATGTTAATATATTATTTCTAAAATTATCATCCCATGTTACACTCTAGTGATACGTTATGATATTTGAGTGGGTCATAGGTATACACACAATATTTTTAAAATTTATCATTTACTGACACTTTCTCTCTTGAAGCAACCTATTGAGTTTTAATCTCTTTGAATTCATGCCTTAAAGGATGCATCAGAAATGGGTGTGGGACCATTTGTGTTTCAAACTATTTTCTTTTATCTATCATACCTATAGCCACTACATTTTACTATAAAATTAATCCCCTAATCAATATTTCTCATAAAAATTCCCTAACTAGTCTCTTATTATATCATCCCAGGTTGATGTAGTATATTATACTTCTTGAAAATATTCAATCTAGGTTGCCCATGTTGATGTAGGAAAAAAGTCATGTTGCACGATTCACAAGTAAATTAACCCAAAACAACCTAGTTCAAGGATATATTGTAACTTTTAAAGGTACATCGTGGTTGGTTGATATTTTGGAATTACATTTTGAAAGGGTTTAGGGTCATTTGTCACTATAAATATGAGTCTTATTACAATCCAGTAGAGAGAAACATTTATTTTCACATTGTTGTAGATTTAAATTATCATTTACTTTACATTCAGAGAATCCATTACTTATATATGATATTGGAATCAAATAATTTGTCTTGTGGATAATTAGATACAATCGAGAGAATAATTTTAGGATATAACTAGTTTTATCCATTGTTATACTTACAACCACAATAATTTCTTGAAAAAAACCATTGGATAATGAGGAGATTGGGGATCAATAGGTTCTATTCAAGGTGAGTATTTTGAGCCTTAACTCTTCATTTGGTATATAGATATTGTATAATTGATAGTTTAAATGTATAAATCCTTTTTTGAATCTCCTTTACACTTAAATTTAGTGTATCTATATGTTTATTCAGACTTTAGATTTTAGACATTAGGTAACCTACGTTTTCATTTTCCAACAATGGTTCCTTAACACTTTTAGTTTTAGTTTAACCATCCCCCTTAATTATGTTTCAAGATTTGGTAACACTAGATCAGATTAATTTCGTTATTAGAGATCTAGTTAGGTTCATTTTATTAAATTGATTACCTAGATACTTTGAAACTCTCTTCATTGATGTTATGTGATAAATAATCCTCTACCTAAGATGAATAGATCCAATTGTTCATGCCCCAATATAACTAAGTTTAAAATAGGTTTACATTAATTTACCTTATTTTAGTCCAAATTTATTTGTTAGGATAAGTTGTAGGTCTAACATAATTCATTGCATACAAGATCAAACCATGAAGGTAAATACATAGAGTTTTATGCACATGAAAGAGTGATTATGTTAAACATGATGTTTTTATGTAGTTTATACTTATACCATATAAATAATGTAAACTATGAATATTGAGATGAATAAATATATATCATTAATTACTTAAATTTATATGTAAGAGAATTTCACTTTGTATTTTTTAAAATGAAAATAGGATAGGGTAATTAGCTTACCTTTTTTTATGCTCTCTATAAATCCAAAATGGTTAGAAATTTGTAATGGATCTATGATTTCTTGGCTTACGAGACTAATTACCAAAATTTTTGAAGTTACAATTGGTAAAGATCAAACACCTACGATCATTAGATGTGTCTATTGTTTATTAAAATATTTCTATGTTTATTATAAATTTGATCTACCATAGATATATAAGCATACATGTCAATATGTTTTTTGAGTAATTTTCTACCCTAAGTCCTATGCACAAATTCACATTTTGTATTCTTTTGATATCAAACCCTGGTTTCACTTTTGACACTCTTTTGAAGTAAAATCATGGACCATAAAGATGGGTAGGTTAGACATAATTAAAAATATATAAGTGGTTGAGAATTTCCTACATCAACATAGTTAAAAAAGACTCAATTCACAGGTAGTTCTCCAACCCAAGTGTATGTTCACTCAATCATATTTCGTTAAAATTTAATTTAACTCTTTAACTTTTGACACTTTATATTATGTAACTTTAGCCATAATTTAGGTATTCATACTTGGGTTAGGGAGTGTTTCATTCAAGTATTACTAGATTTTGATTCTTTAGGATAGTTCCTCATAATGTATAAGTAGATATGTTAATGGGGAAGTAATGTTTCTTGTAGTGATAATGTGAGAGCTATATGTGAATAAAGTTAGGCTAGATGTTTATAAATATATGTTTATCTAGGTCATTTCATCCATAACCAACATGCAAAATGTGTGGGCTAATCTAAGGGATGGATTTTAATTTGAGGAACCTAGTAAATTATCAATGAAGGTAGACAATGCTAGTAACTGGTATCATACTAATACTTATGGCACTATCCATGATGGATGAAATAGAGATCTATAATATGGAGATAGTATAATCATTATAATATATCATTTGGGTAGATATTAGGGATATTATCTATATGAATTAAAAATATGGGAAGGACATGTCCATAAATAGACAAATACATAGAAAAAAGGGTTTTCAAGATTCATTTTTGTATGTGAAAGTCATGTCTATCAAGTATAGGTAAAAAATAATATTTTCAAGGGTATAATACCAAATATATGTGTCTAAAAGTTGCAGGTTAGTAACAAAACAATGAATTTTTTTATTATTATTTGTTATACACTTCACTTATAATGTGTCTAGGGATATGTGTGGCTAACTTATGGCTTACGTAAATTACATATTAACCTATTACATTTCTATATGTTCATAGTGTGGTTGGCCTACGAATTATCCATGGCTAAGTATAGTATATAAAAGATGTAGTGGTTATTATTTTATCATCATATTTCAAAATATACTCTTATTACACTGTTGTGGAGGTTTCCACCTCGAAGCAACTCCATTATAATTATCATTCATTTTGATATTTAGTAAATTATTGATATAATTACATGATTTTTAAGATCTTAATTATGTGATATATTATTTAATTAGTGAGAAACATATAATAAATTTCATTGTAATTGGTATCATAGCATCAATTTGGGTGAGTTTATCCACTGATGCTTTTAGGATCTAGTGTTATGGTAATCAAAAGAGTTGTTGGATTGTAAACACATAACTTAGGATCTAGGAAAAAATTATTTTCTTCCCACTACAATTTGTTTCAAGTATTTATAAATTAAAATAAAATTATGAAATATTTTGTTACACCTTTATGAAAATTATAAGTCATTTCATTCATCTTAGTGAGATAATTGCAACATAATAATCTATTAGTACATATTTTTATGCTTAAAACCCTCCATTATATGGTTTTTTCATGTATGTTCCTAAAACTCATGGATTTGGGAAATGTCAAACCACTCTAAAAATTCCTCACAAAGATGGCATATAGTTAAAAACTTTAGATCTTTTAGTTTCTAAGGTAGTTCAACAAATTCAATCATATAAAAATCATGGTCAGTAAGGATGATCTCGATGTACCAAAAGGGGGAATGGGTTTTGTGAAAAATAAATTATGAATTCTTAGTGATAATTTAATTAAATGTCCTCAGGTGTATATTTTGGAATTTATTGAAAACTCCTTAAAAATACTTCATAAAATTCAAATACTCAAAGTACATACAATATATTGATCTCTAAAAACCATAATATATTATTATTTAAATATAACACAATTAGAATTATTGTAATATATCATACACTTATATATAATGTAACACACATACATACTGAAACTACAATTATGAAATACAACCAACATACTATAACTACATCCTTTTGAGGCTCTATTGCAATCTCTATTGAGATATGTTGTCATTTATGTCAAGGATGATGTCATTGATGTCAAGGTACATCTAAAGAAGATGTATGATGAGTGGTAATTGAGATAATTTGAAGGCAACTTAATTATTCTTCTGTTGGTTGATTTCATGTTCAATGTCATGATTCAGGTCAAGTTGATGATTGTCAATATTTTCAAAAAGAAGTTTGAGGATAAAGTGATGAATCATGGTTGAGAGGATCTAGGTATACATGAGGCCATGAAATAATTTTTATGAAAAATATATTATTGTATTAGTGTGATAATGTTTTCTGGTGAGTACAAGGTAACCATATTTTGATTGTTAATCCTTGAGTATAAGGTGTCTTAAGAAACCTAATCATAATAAGCATGAGTCATATCATGAGCATGTTCATGATGAACATAAAGATGTCCTTTGAATTGGAACTTGTGTTTTTAAGGAGAGACGGGTAAGTATCCCAGGTGATATCTCAAAGCATTAGTTTTGAAGTTGAGGGGAGGTCCTTTATGAATAATAGTTAACCCCAAAAATAGTGTTAACCCTCTCTAAAACCATAATAATGACCCAATGTGAAAGATATTATTAAAAATAGCCCATAATGGTCTCAAATGAATATAAAAAATAATTTTTCATGTATTCAAATTTGTCAGGCATCTCTAAGTGTGATTATTTTGTCGAGTGTGTGACTAGACCCTACATGAAAGTGTTAATTTGTTAGAGATTTCATACAACAGTCAGAGTTGACCAAGTAAAAATATTAAAATAATTATATGGAGAAGTTTTATAATTTTATTTTATTTCCATGTTGGTTTATACATAGGTTCAAACCCTCAATTGTGTTAAACTAGTCATCCAAGTTGACCTGTCGCTAATAATCCTAATGGTGAAAATAGTGAGAAACCCAAGAAGTAGTGAGAGGATGATTAGGGATATGTTATCATGGAATAGAGATGAAACAATGTACATGGATAAATTATTAAATACTTTTAATAAATTTTCATGTTGGATAAAAATTTTGGTGGTCAGTGAATATGATAAAAAAATTCTCACAAATTGACCTATTTAGTTCAGATGAGACACTGAGATTTACGGTCATGAGATCGGTCTACAAGACCAATATTGCCATTTTAAAATATTATATATTATTATAATAATGGTATAATTATATCTTAAGATCATCCACATGCATTATGAGTATCTTTAAGTGGTCACACATGTGATTGAAGTTCATTGTCACCATGATTGTGCTTTAAGTTAAAGTAGTAGTTATGGGTAAGTAAGTTGTAGTGATGAGTTTGAGACTCTATGCCATGATTTGAAGAATATAATGTACATGGTGTTTATATTTTCTAAATTTATTTCATATTAATACTTTTTATAATATTTTGTAGTTAGTGAAATTAGTGAAAAAGTTGAAAGCAAAGTGGTTTGACTGGATGAGTGAGGTCTGTGAGAGAGAAGGCCAATAAATTGGTCTGCAAGATTAATAATTTAAATTAGAGGTTATGATATATTTGTTGGATGTTTTTATATATATTTTTAATCATTTTAATTCATTATAATTCCTTGAGTATTTCCTTTTAGGTGTCATAATTTCAAGATTCCATGATTGTGTTTTGAGGCTAGTTAGCAGTTTAGAGTGAGCATTTTGCATAGAAGAGTTTGAGCCTATAGACCATCAGTTTAAGTATATAATTAATTTTATGATGACACAAAGGTAAATATGTTTAAAAATATGTAATTTATTTTTATTTTTATTTTTATTTGTAAAAATTGTAGTTATGCTTCAATTGTTCAAGATAGACTTTCTTTAGGTTCTCAGGCCTAATTGTGAATAATGTTAATGGTGTGCTTCAAGTGGTGGTTTGAGATAAAAAGTGAAATAAACATAATATTATATTATTATTGGTATATTTTAGTTACATGTGAATTTTTAATTCTATATGCGGAGTTTTAAAGTGATCTAAGGATCTCAAAGGGTAATGTGTGCTAATGAAGGCCTAATTGAATTAGGTTTCCTTAAGGCCTAAAAGAGGTTTTAGTATTTCAAGATGAGGATGACATAATGTATTATTTGATTGATGTTTAAAAAATATTATAAAGAATATTTAAAGGATAATTAAATTTTTCAAGTGTATATGGTCGACAAAGAGTTATATGAACAAAAGCCTTGTATATATATAATGGAGTTTTAGGCCTATGAGTGTGTGTAGCGTGAAAGCAAATAAAATAACATATTAAAGAGAAAAATGAGGTATTTTAGAAAATAAAAGGAGTATATAGTATATATGATTAATATTTAATATAATTTATATATATGATGATAAATTTCATATGACCTAATCAGTCTTATAGAGACCTATTTGAGCATAGAGACCTAGAAAGCAGTTTGAGAGGGATAAGAGTGCAAAGAGATTAATAGGTATTCATCATCATTTTTTTGAGAAAAAAGGTGATTTGAAGGTGATAAAATAAATTATGTGTATTATTTTTTGATGATTCATATAAAGGATTGGTGCCTCCTTGCATGTTGATGCTTTTTAAAGCCTAGCTGAGTTGGTGTTGAGCTAGTTTGGGTTGGTATTCCATGCGAAGTGGGTGCTTCAATAAATTTTATGTTTGTCTTATAGTAATGTCTTACATTTGAAAATATCAGTGTTTTTTCTTCCTCTTTAGTTTTTTCCACATATTTTATGTGTTCATGTGTTTCATACTTATGTGAATATGTGTATATGCTTGGTAGATTTGTATTCTTGTTTGAATGGTTCATGATTGCTTAAGTGAAGTTGAAAAGAAAGTTTTTCAATAATGATTTCCCCCCCACCCCCCCTCTCAATCATTTTTATTCCAACCATCTTAGATTTTGATCACTTTTATGAAACAAAGGGCTTCTATCCTCTGATTCGATAAGCACCCAAGGGGTTTCATACTTGAATTCATAATTGAAACATATGCACATCAAAATCTAAGATAAATCTATTAAATTGGAAAAATATTCTTTATAAAGGGAATAAAATGATAATATATCATTTAATAAAGGAGAGCCATAAGGAGAGAATAGTAAAGAGAGAAAATAGGGTACCATAGTCCTCATGGTAGGACAAATTTACAATACTGACAAGCATGTGACTATGTGAAAGAGACAAAAGTAAATATTTAATTTTGACCAAAACATTTCCTTCTTACATGATTTCATAATGATGTCTCTTATATCACCCATGTGAATAGGATTCAATGCTTGGAACTTGTCATTATTCCTCCATGTGTCTACATGCCTTAAATAATTTCCCTAACCTCCTTTTGACTTATCTAGACACCCACATCATGAATCTCAAAATAAAATGTGTCATGCTTCTCCTTTTGACTTTCCACCAAGGATAACATCTAGTGGTCAAAAACATGATTTAGGCTTGTCCCTTTAATTGAGTGGTATTCCCTAATCTATACACATGCACTTCACCCCATGTGAGGACCCTAATGGGCCATGCCACCTCATTGACAAGACAAATCACTTTTTACATTATTAGCTGCATCACCTATAACATAACCATGAATAGTGATAGTGAATAGTAATTAACGAATACTATATGTGAATAACACCTCATAAACATTGACTTGGCATAATATTATTATCTTATATAATCTGATTTAGCCTACAAGAATTAAATAAGATAGTAGTATTCCATAAATGTCACATTTAGAAAAAGGGGACATTACAAATCCTCCCTTCTAAAAATTGATTTCCCTCATGCAATGCCTAAACAATCCTACAAATACTACGATACCACACCATCTAGGGAGGTTTATAACTCCTCTTGCTTGATGTTATTTATTAAAATACATCTGTAATGAAAATATCCATTACTCCTCCAACCAATAGATCATTAATTCTCTAAAAGTAATTAGCAAGATCTTTGGAATTTTGTTTTCCAATACTGTGATTCTTTTGCACCCTCTAGATGATGTCAAGAATACTAAGGAATGAAATAACGCCACCATGATTTTGTTATGCTACTATGATATTCATGTTGGATTCATTTGTAAAATGTTTTCTCAAAGTTTCAACACTAGGAATAACGTAACACATATTTGATTCACGATAATGTTCTTCTCCTTGAGAAAAAAATTGTTCCCATGTGCTATCACCTTATTTTTTCTACCTATACACTATAATACAATCCCCCAAGGTTAGAATATCATCCTCAACAAACTCCTCAATCACTATTGTCATATAAATATCCTCATGTGTACTTGCATGCATAACCTCCTTCATCTTATGTGTCCTCACATATGATAAGTGATGCCTTTTACTCTTTTAATTCCTTCAAATTTTCTTGACATATGCAAGTATTAAGAGTCAATAAAACATATTTAATTACCTAAGAGTTTTTACCTTAAAAATCTATTGTATATTTCATTTGGTTCAACTCTCTCTTGCAAGAAAGCTTTCTCCTTAGAAATATCTTCAGGCTCTAGATAAATATTTTCTTCCTCAATTCCTCTTTTAGAATGGTGGATCCCTCCATGGGCTGATTTCTCTCAATTTATTGTAGATAAAATTGTTCTTATTTATTTGGCTCATGCTCTACAATTTACACTTTGTTCCTGCATTTTTGGATGGGATCCTAAGACCCCTTACATGTGAAGCAAATATTATTTCTTATGAGCACATTTCTACTACAATGTCTTTTTCTCACCACTCCTATATTCTCCTCATCTCTTGCAGAAAATTCTTTCAATTCTTATTCCTTCAAAATAAAATTCTTCTCCTCCAACTTTTTTTAAATTCCTAACTTCTCCTCTTTATTTATTAACCTTATTATGTAATTTGTAAGTCCCTTTTTCTTAGGATTCACTATCTCAAAATATTTCAAAAATTCATCAAAGGAAACGTTACTTTTGCAATCAGTAGGAGATTCATGATACAAATCTAGAACTTTTGTAACCTCTAGTTCATATTTCACTTTCTCCTTTTGTACTTCTTATATTGTTTTTCGTTTAATTTATTCGAGTTGATACCTAGATTTTTGCTTCCTTTTCTATATTCATATTAACATCTCTTGGATAGGATCTATGTCTTCTATCTTTGGTAAGAATTTGGGTAGTTTTTGCCACTCCTTGTTCCCTATAGGTCTATCAATAGAGAAATATACAACACTTTAATATCCATAAATCAGATCTTATATAATTATCTTGAAAATACTGAATATAATAGAAATACTAAATAGCACATACAATAATGAAAACTAAAAATCAACTATATTCTTATTTCAAAACTTAATACTATGTAGCACAATTATAAATTTTGTTATATAGTAATTTATACATAAATATATGAAGCACAATCACAATCTTTGCATGAGATTATGATACTAAACCAAAGGGGTTTCATCCTATGATCTAAGAAATCAATGGAGTTTCATCTAATGACCTCAATATTTAATGGGTTTTCATCTATAGAAGAGGCATGCAGAATGAGCATCAGTTCAAAATTTATAAAGGGCGGTTTAATAATATATATAATAATACAATACAAAGGGAGATCATGTGAATATATAGCATTTACAAGAGAGAGAGAGAGAGAGAGAGAGAGAGAGAGAGAGAGAGAGAGAGAGAGAGAGAGAGAGAGAGAGAGGGGGAAACTCACACATAAGCAATGGAGTGTGCCCTCCTTATAGTGAGACCATTATTGATCAATAAGAGAGAGATTTTCACTTATACAAGGGTCTATAAATGATAGAATTGACTTTAGAGAAGATCTATCACCTCCATGTGATGCTCATCTTTGTCTTTCACCTATCCACTAAGGTCTAAAACACCTTTAGACTCAAGACAAAACACAAAAATCATGGGTCGTCCATATATTTTTGACCCATACCTACTCATGTGAATACAAACACATGAAGATTTATTTTATCCTTATGCACATAATAATCAATAGATTCCCAAACATCTTTAACTCCACTAGCAACTATTCATAGGAACCCCCATTAGAATTGTGCCCCACTTCCTCTCACATTAACTTTAGCACATGTGAGATCTCCCATGGTCAATGCCACATTAGACACAACCACCTCTTCTACTACATCATTATTTATATCACCTGACATGCCACCATGAATAGTGAAGTGAATAGTAACACATAATATTACATGTGAATCGTGACTTGGCACAATATTATTCCCTTATCTCCCTTGAATTAGGCTATATGAATGAAATAGGCTAATGGTCTTCTAAAATTTAATCATAAGGAAAATGAGGACAATACAATCCTCCCTTCCCAAATATTACTTGTCCTCAAGCAATACTTATTCACTTTCTGATTCCAAATTCCAAGGTCCCAAGATAAGTGTGGGAATTTGTAATTCCTAATCCTTTTTATGAAATCATCAAATTTACTTTCTAAATGCTTATCATGATTCCATTGTTCCACTCTGATATACTTAGGAATTATAAGCTTTATATCAAGTTATGATATGGTAATCACTCTCTCCATATTAACTACAACATCATATTCTTCATCCTTTACTTGGGCTGAAATCAAACTCAGTTACTCCAATTCATTCTTGTCATGTGCCATAATCTTTGTAATTTCCTTGGACATGTGCAAACCATGCACTCTTTGATTCATAATATTATCTTTATCAACACACATAAAGGTTATTCCTATTTTTAAACATGCACATTGAACAAACACATCAATGAAATCAAGATCTTCCCATACCACACCTTCAACTATTTTATCATATTGCTCATGATGGCTTGCAATGGCCCATTCTGCATAACACTCATGGCTGATTTCTCCTTTTGTGCACTTGCATGCACAACTTCCATGTCCAATTCTCCTACCATGGAAACTTGAAATTATACTTGGATACTATCTTCATTTATTTTCATATCATCCTTTTATAGCATTGACTCTATCATTAGAACATTGATGGGTTCTCCTTGAACATGAACATATTTTCTAACTTCCACTTGTATGGTGGATTCCTTCATGGGATTCTCAATAACCACTTTTGGATCTAAATCTTCTTGCTAATACACAAGGTCACTAATTTAACAAATTTCTTTCATTTTATCTAAATCGTAGATTCATCTAATCTTTGTTTCCTTTCATTTTTTTTCACATATGATTTTTCTTCCTTGGGCTCATCAAAACTTTTAGAATAAACATTAACTCGAAAGTCACTAATTCCTCTACTTTATTCTTGTATCAGTGATTAAGATCCCAAGATTCCTTTCATGAGAAGCAAATATTTTTTCTTCTAATCTCATTTTTTCTACTAGATTTCTTTTTATCCACTTCAAGGCTCTCCTCTTATCTTGTAAATGTTTCTCTAGATTTACAAATTTTTTCTTCATTCCCAACTCCTTGGAAACTTCTAATTTCTCCCCTTTTTTCCTTGACATTGTTATGTATTTTATAGGGCCCCTTGTGATAGGATTTATTCTTTCAATTGAATTGAAAAATTAATAAAATGAAACTTTACCTTTAAAATCATGTAGTGATTCATGATACCAATTTAAACTTTGGCAGCATCGTATTCAGAGTTTTATATCTTCATCATCACCTCTTGTATAGGATATATTTATTCTTTATTTTTTAATAATTTGGAAAGTTATATTTACTCCACGTTCCCTACATCTCTAACAAAAAATAATTTTACAAACACAAACCCTCACAGGATTGTAGGATGCATAGCTTTGATACAACTATAATATCTCCAAATGGGATATTATGTAATTCTCTTGAAAATAGTAAATATAATGGAAATACTAAATAAAACATATAATATTGAAAATGAAAACTTGACTATATTCTTATTTAGAAACTGAATACTACATAACACAATTATAAATTCTAATATACAATAAAAAAAACTTACATATATGAAGCACAAGCAGAATATCTACATGAGATTGTCCTACTAAGCCAAAAGGGTTTTGTCCTATCCAATAAATAAATGGAGTTTCATCTAATGATCTCACTCTTAAATGGGTTTTGGTCCATATAAGAATCATGAAGAATGAACATAAGTTCAATCCTTATAAAATGGGGTCTCATAATATATCTAAGAATGCATTACAAAGGGAGAGAATGATAATATATTGTTGTTCCCAAAACCTGTCATTCATTTTCGGGACAACATATGAACTAGTTTGGTCCTACAGGCCAAAATTCCCTCTTCCCTTCTCAAAATATTGTTCTAGGCATTCAAATTTTCCATTTTTCAAGCTTTTTCAGCTAACAAACTCTGTAGGTTCATTTCTATGGACTTTGTAGGCTCATTTTTATGGACTCTATAGGCTCAGTTCTACGAACTCTGTAGGTTCGTTTCTTGGTTATGCGAACTCATTTCTATGGACTCTGTAGGAAAGGAAAAAGTTTCCAACACTTATGCATTTTTAGGATAGGTTAAACACCTTGGTTCAACCAAAAAGGTTCTTCACCAAGCTTCAAACAAAGGATTGAACCATTGAACCATTGAACCCAGCTTACAAAAGGTTTAAAGGTTCAATGACATAAACAAGCTTCAAAGAGTCAAGCACTTTGTCAAAGTTCACCAAGTTCAACCGCTTCACAGTTTCATAGCTTTAAGCACTTAGCAAAAAACAAAGGCTTGAACCATTGAACCATTGAACAATTGAACCTTGAACCATTTTGGTTCAATGTTTCAACTGGTTCAATGACTGAATGGTTCAATGTGTTTGGTTCAAGAGATCAAAAAGATTTAGCCAAATAAAGAGAATAAACCAATTAAACCATTGAACTGTTAAACCAAAGATGATTCAATCGGCAAGTTCAAGGGACTACCCCAAAGCCAAAGGCCAAGTGCCCTTGCAGAGGGTAGTGAGTAAAAGCGAACAAAGTTGGAATTCCTTCAGGAAGATTTTCATTTGAAAAAAAGAGATAAGGCTTTTTGGGCTTTTCCTTTGGACAAATTGTTTGGAGGAATTCCTTCAGATTTTTTGTCTAAAGGAGATCAAGGATAAATCCCATCGAAGAAACAAAAGCCCTCCAAAGGAAGTAAAGCCCGAAGGCCACCTGAAAGATCCTGAATGGTAGGTACCCTTGTGGGGGGCACTTGACACTCAAAAAAAGACCATTTGAAAAGCTCAAAGGGACACCTTCCCTTTGGGGTGTTCCAAAGGCTTGATAAAGACACAAAAATAAACTTCTCTTAGAGTTCCACAAAGGGCACCAAGTGGCAATTGCGGAAGGTTTTAATGTGTTTTTCTAAATGTAGTGGAATTCACCATGTGTCCCTTATAAAAATTAGTAGAGCATGCCAAGTGTCATCATTCATGTGAATACAAATGAGTCCTGAATGTTTCTATAGTGATTCTGAATCTTAATGAAATCCGCCAAGTGTCATCTTCTGCAGGACTCTCAAAAGGTACCTAAAGCTTCTATAAGTTAAGTTGATGCTGCTAAGTGTCCTCGCCTATTTCACAGTGAAAGGTGCCACGTAAGATCAGTGGAAAGTTCCACTTGTCCCTTTTCCCCTTTTGAAGCTGTTCAAGCAAAAGTGTTGTGGGTCCCATTTTCTGTAAGATTGGTGAAGTTTTAAAGCAGTGGACTGTGACAAATGTCAAAGGTAGAGCACTCCCAATACAGATACATGAAGGAATTGCTAAGGAGGATGATGGGCCTAAAACAGTCAAATTCAAGGTATTAAAATAGTTGTTGATCTTTAAAGGCTTGAACACAGACCTAAATGCATTCAAAGGCCTTAAGGCTAAAGGGAAGAATCATTAAGAGGAGCTGAAAGAGCTAGCAAGGCTAGGAATGTATCCCCAAGAGCTCAAATTCTAGGAAGAGGCAAAGCTGGAGAAAGACAAAAGAACAAGCTCAGTGACCAATTGAAGTGGGAGCTCAAATTGCAGTAGGAAAAGGGAAAGCCAAAAATATCCATGCAAAATTTATTCCGATAAGTGGAACAGTCTGCAAAGTAGATATTTGAGCCTGTAAACATTGAAGGCACACCCTATTTGTCTCCCTTAGAGTAAAGGCAAAGTGGATAGCTACGTAGATATTAGGTGACATACCAGATGACCCAAGCCCAAGAGAAGACATTTGAGATGAATTGACATGCCACAGTTAAGGCAACTACCCTATTCCAGCATGGCCCCCCTGACAGAACTGAAAAAGCATTCAAGGCATTGAATGCATAGCATGGGCATTCCATAAAATAAAGTGCCAAGTCTTTCTTGGCTACTATATATTGTAATCTTTTTTGTTTTTTTAGAGAGATCTCTCTGTTATAGAATCATAACTCTGCCAAAATTAAAAGGCAATTACTGAGACTTTGAGCTCAGATTGTTAATCATATTTCTTTATTTGAATGAGAAATCAAGTTACTTTCAAACTTTTTACTGTTATATCTTGTGTCATTTTAGGAGATTATTCTTACATCTATCTTCTAAATGTGTTCTTGTCCACTTAATGAAACAATCAGAACTTGTGGAAGTAATTGGGAAGGTGTCCTGAAGCCAATTGTGAGAAGACTTTGTGATGTCTACAATTGCCTTTAGTGTGTTTATTTATTTTATATTCCTATGTAAAGGACCTTGGGATGACTTTGTGCCCTCATTTTCCTTTGTATTTCACTCTTGGACAGTTGAGGTGGAGACTTTGCACTACACCTCAACCTACTGGTTACTACACCCTTGTTACTAGTTACTAATTTACTACCTAAAAGAACTCCTACTATTTCCTACCAGACCACTTCTAAAAAAAGAGAGGTGCCTTCAGTGTCTTTACCAAGATTTCTCCTTTGCTTTTGAACATCATCTCTGAAAAAAGAGAGATGGATGGTGTTATCCTACCCCTGAGTGTTATTTTCTACATATATATAGTATATAGCTCCTCATAGTTATAAGGGAACCTCCCCTTGATGAGAGGAGAGATTTGTCCCCTTTTAATGTGGTAAACACACACATCTAGATGACTAATCTCCCTATGTTGTGGTTGAAGAGACCTATTTTTCTCATCAATTAGCTGGTGATAAAATATTCACCCAACATATATAACATTTACAAAGGAGAGAGAGAAAGAGTGAAAATTCATGTGCAAGCAAATAAAACCACCATATTTATATTGGTACCATTATTTATCAATATAATATATTTTTTCGCTTATGCAAAGGTCCATAAGTAGAGAATCTACTTTAGACAAGATCGACCACCTCGATGTGACCTTATTGTCTTTGTCTTCCACATATCCACTAAGGTCGAAAACACCTTTAAACTTAAGATAGAAGACATAAATCATGGGTCCTCCATATAATATTGACCCATACCAACTCATGTGAAGATAGACACATGAATATATACATTGTACTTATGCACACAATAGTCAATCGAGTCATAAATACCTTTTGACTCCATTAACACCTCCTCACATGCACCACCATTAGTGTTGCACTTCACTTCCTCTCATATCAACTTTAGAACATGTAATATACCTTATTGGACATGACACATCATCCATAACCCCCTCATCTACTAAATCATTAGATTCATCACCTACCACCTCACCATAAATAGTGACAATGAATAATAACACATGAAAAGTACACGTGAATAATAAATTGTGAATAGTGACTTGTAACAATATTATTCCCTTATATCCCCTGACTTAGACTACATGAATGAAATAGGCTAATGGTCTTTTATAAATGACACAAAATGAAAATTGGGACATTATAAACACAACCTACACTGGCTGGTATGATACACGAATCTCATGCCACATAAATATTCCCAAGTGGTATATTTTGAAATTTATTCAAAACTCCTTACAAATACATCATAAAATTCAAATTCTCACAGTACATACAATTTTTAACTCTAAAAACCATACTATATTCTTATTTCAATATATCATAATTATAAATGATGTAATATCATGCACACTTACATATAATGCAACACACATACATATTAAAACTAAAACTATGAAATAGAAAAAACATAATACAATTTAATTATCTTGAATCTCTATTACAATCTTTGAATGAGATCATGGTAAAAAGAAAAAGGGTTTATATCCTCTTATTCATAAAACACCTAAGGGTTTTTATCCTTGAATCCATAGTTGAAGCATAATTGCATCAAACCTATAGAGAAATTGGATGAATTGGAAAAAGATGATTTACAAAGGGAAGAAAATGCTAGTATGGCATTTTGTAAAAGAGAGGGAGAAGGAGAGAATATTTGAAAGAGAGAAAATGGGGAACCATAGTCCTCATGGGGGAAAAATTTTATAGTAGTGACAAGCTTGTCACTATGTGCAAGAGTAAAAAGTAAATCTTTAATATTGACAAAAACATCTCCTTCTCACATGCTTTCATAATGATGTCTCTTCTCTCACCCATGTGAAGGTGAGTCAATTATGGTAACTTATCATCATTCTTATATGTTCTCACATGCCTAAAATAATGTCCCCAAACTCCTTTTCACTTTTCCATACACCCACATCATGAATCTCATAGGAAAATGTGCCATGCTTCTCTTTTTGCCTTTTTCCACTATGGATAACATCAAGTGGTCAAAAAAGTGATTTAGACATGTCCCTGTAATGGAGTGGTATGTTACACTCCATAAACATGCACTTGATCCCATGTGAGGACCCTCATGGGCCATTCCACCTCATCTACAAGCCACCTTACTTGCATCATCATCAATTACATTACCTACCACATCACTATGAATAGTGATAGTGAATAGTAATCTTAAATAATACCTATGAATTGTACCTTGTGAATAGAGACTTGGAATATTAATATTCCCTTACGTCACCTGGTTTAGCCTATGGGAATAAAATAAGCTAATGATCTTTCATAAATATCACATTTAGAAAAAGGGGATATTATATTTGACAACTATTGCAGTTCAGATTCTACAAAATAGTCCTCCACTAATACAATAAAGTTATCCTAAGTTGAATAATGATAAATATAATATTGTTTTGAAGTACAAGATTCCAAAGGTGTAAGTTTAAATTTTTTATAGTAATAATCCAATCAATTATATCAATCAAATACAAAAATTATTTATTCCTCATCAGATTACATGTGTGTCAAAGGTGATCACAACATCTATCCTGAACCTAAAAAATTCATTTTTTATTAGCATAGCTATAGGAATTTACATTAATTCTTATAAATAAGTAAATAATTGTATATAGGTTAAAAATGAAGTCAAAACATTTTTCAAGTAGAGAATTTTCATAAGCTAAAAAACCATTTTGAGATATAAAGGAATGAATTGAGGCTAAGAACAAGACAAGAAAAAAATTAACAAGTGTATTAATGTGAATTAAATAGTCTAGTAATTTGATTATAGATATTCAGTTGTAGTTACCATTCCTTCTAATTCTCTTTTATTATGTTGTTGTTATTCTTGAATACTCCTCCATTTAATTCCCATAATTGTTACTATTATGGTTACTTTAATTTGAACCATATTCACTTGTAAGGATATTTTGGAGGTTTTATAACTATATTGATATCTTAGATGATTCATTTCACTTGGTGATATCATCATCATTCAACACATAAAACTAGGAAACAATAATGTTTCTATAGTGGCTAATGGTTGTTGTGGTAGTTGAGTGTTATTTGTGGAAGTGGGAAAATTATGAACTAGTTACATGGTGAGAAAACATTTATAGTCTTGATATAGGAGGAACACAACAAAAAAATTATCCTCAGAGACCTCACCAATTTTATAAAGAGATTATTTAATAATTTTATGTTATCTTTACTTATCTATCTGAGAGACAAATATACTTATAGTTACCTAGGGAATGTTGAAATCGTTTGCCACTACACCCATGCTAATATAACCCTATCCTTCTCACCCAAATTAAGTATGTCTATGTCACAAAGTAATTTGGAAAGCTAGAAGACTAATATGTATATGTGGTGTCTCTCAAGGTCATTGTCATGCTTGTTCCCAAAAAATGAAGCATCTAATAAACATTTGTATGTGTAATCATCCACTCCCTTAGATACTAGGGAAACTTAGAAGTATTTTGGTCCACATTCCATTAAATGAATAAGTCACAAAATATCCGTCTCAGAAGGAAATTATATTCACTCTTGCAATACATAGTATATATACCATATCTAGTGTATCCAAATTACCAGTCATTAATGGCCTTAGAATCATAGGAAATCACTCTTGCTCCCTTTTTTTTTCTAATGATTTTATACTCAATTGAAACACAATTTAAAATGGTATAAATTAGTTATTTGTCCTGAAAATTTTCTTTGAACAAGACCTATTCTCCTCATGGTGAAATTTACACCTTATATAGGTGGTAGTTATGTAACTGACACGTGACAATTATGTAATTATTGTAAGAATTCTAGTGAAAATGTTACCTCTACATTGGTTTATATAACCATAACTAATGTGAATGTAAATTTGGTGATGGAAACATAACTTTCAGTCTTCAAATACTGATGGTTATAACATGAGATTGATAATCCCACCAACAATCCAAACCCAAACCCCCTGATCTAGTAAGAAATTAATGAAAACATTATAAAATTATACATTTTACTAGTCTAACAATACTTCCCCCAAAACCCATGCATGCATATTAATTTAAATTTCAATGTATCTAAACATGTTTTGGATAAAAATTTCACTTTAAATTTCAATAGATATATATGTGTTTTGGATATTAATTTAACTTCTAATAGATCTAAATGTGTTTTGGATAAAAATTTCAATGTTAAGGAAAAACAAAAAATTAGTATAACTTATAGTCCCTACCATACTCCTACTATCACTAGTACATCTACCATCCTCTACTCATACGCATCAATTTTATTACTCTTTGGTGCAAATATATTATAGGATATCCATATCCCAAATTTAATCAAATGTAAAATTCCCAAATGAGTTCTATTTTAGAAAATTTTCAAATAAGTAGTATATTCTACTATGTATTATGTTTCAAAAACTTTCCCTTTTTCTCATTTTTAATTCAAAACTTGCATTTTATTATTTTTAGATGTATTTAACACCTAAATAAACCAAAACATGACAAACTATAGATAATTTATGTTTTTATTCATATCATTATTAAAATATATATTATTTTCCATTTTTATATTTGTAGGTTGATTCGGTTAGCACTGAACTCAATCCCCTTATGGGATGGTTTAGGTGGTATTATCAACCCCATGTGCATCATAACCAAACTCTCTTATGTTTTTATTTCTTAATTCATTTTATAATTTTTTTAAACTTTAATTGATAAATATTTTTTTTAGGTCACGGGGGTCTCTCAATTGATTTTGATGTGTTGCACAAGTAAATGAGGAGAGTTTTATAACCCTCCCTTTCCTTTTAGTATGAAAATCTCAGTAAAACATCATTCTCAAATCATGATGAGAAGTATCTCTAGGGGAAAATATGTAATAACATAAAAATTTTATGGTAAAACATTTCACAATAAATATGATAATAATCCAATGATCTCTAAAACAATATTCTCAGTCCTAGTTCTCTCTATTTTATTTGAATTTTGCTTTTTCATTGGCCTTTTCAAAACTCAATTTTTCCTTTTTTCCATGTCTTTTACATTAAATTTTTAAAAATATGGCCTTAATGGTGAAATAAATGTCATGATTTTATCACTTATTAATTTTTGATAACTATTGTGCAACTTGCATTTCGACCACCTACATAAGGCAATAATTTTGTCACATGTGTAGTGATTTTAATTTATATTACCAAAGACTTAAATTTCCATGAGTTTCTCATTATTTTTATTGTGTTTTTGATTATTTATTCTTGACTTCCCTATTCACTCATAGTTTTGATTTTATCAATCTCCTTTATCTCTAAGTTAACTTGATCAAAATCTCAATCAATCTCGAGATAACTCCAAGTCACAACTCCTCCTTCCTTGTTACAAGTGCTTCACTTTTGAGGAATTTAAAATTTGAATGTAAATTTGATTAGAGATTAGAATATATCAGATCCATATACCACCTACATATATATTTTATTTGCCTTAGTATGCATTAATGTTTTTAGTCATTTTGCATGATTTTTAGAGATTAAAATTCATTGACCTTGTAACCTAGCTTTTGCCTATTTGTGGATAAGGCCGGCCATAGTTAGTTACATTTATTATGAAAATTTATGTTCTTTTTATTTTAATTATTTATAATTTATTTTTTTTAATATTTCCTAAGGTATACAAAAAAGTGAGGGATAACTACTTGATGATCAAGGATTGATCAACAATCATTTATTCGCCTTTACTTGGTCTCAACTTTGATAATGATGGGGTTTTATCTTGTTACTATTTTATTTATTAGATTATTTTTTTAATTTTTAAATTATATTAATTTAAAAAATAAATAAAATTAAAACACAAAAAGTGTACCATCTACTATCTATGTACACATAATATTTTTAAAATTCATCAATTAGTGATGCTTTGTCTCTTATAAGAGCTTGTCATGTCTCAATCTCTCTGATTGTATGCCTTAAAGGGTGAACTAGAAAATGGGTGGGTTGAATGTTACTTCTTTATAATATTATTATTACCTATACCACCACATTCAGCTAGTACAAGTCCCTCCTATACATTTCCCTAAACTTTGTCACCTCCCTTCACTCCTCTCCAAACAATTCACCACCTCAACTAGCCCATACATAAGATAAAACACCTTTTTTAGTTTTCAAATTTAGTTGATTGGGTAATGTTTATTCTAAGGATTGATCAATTTACATGAATAACTCATCCCAATTGACTTAGTCTGGGACTTAACTACTCTATATCCTAACTAACTAGGTCAAATGGGATGATAGTGTCGACAAAAAACCTGAAAAGGTTTAGGGTCAGATATAACTATATAAACACATATTTCACTTCATTTAAAATATATAGAATCATTAATTTACACTTATTTAAAATATAATCTTTCAAAATTCTAATTTAGGATTCATTTCTTAGGGTTTCATACTTATTTGGATAAGAATCCTGTCTTACGAAAATATCTTGGATGCATAAGAGAAGTCATGTAGCCTAGATATCAACTATATTTTTTATCCTTAACAACCAAAAAAACCTCTTAAAAATAACAATTTAACAAATTAAATATTGATCCTTGATGAATTCATTTTTAATGTAACTATTCCTAACTCTTACTCCTTTCGTTTGGTAGATAGAATTACATAAGTAATGGCTAATGAATGTATTGTATCTCCATGCTTAGGAATACCATTAGATTGAATTGAGTATATTTATACTTTGAATATTTATTTTTTATGCTTATTATCCCCCATTTGTGCCACAATATTTCGTGAGCACTTGATTAGATTTACTTTACATTGTTACAAACCATAATACCTAGCTAGGGTTATTGTGTGGTATTACTCTTCTAGTGGATTTGGAACACTCTTTAGTGATATTATATTGTAAGAGAACCCATAATTAGGTATAACATATCCATATTGGTCATGATATCAATTTTCTAAATGTACTAACAATTAAAATGGCTATCTTTATTTATCTTCTTCGAGCTCGGATTGATTCAAAGATCAACTTAACTTTCTCTTGTAAACATTTTGGTGAACCAAATGTCAAACTAACCCATATAGGGTTTCTCTCACACTTTAATTTATTTTAATTTATTATTTATTTCATTTTTATATTACTTTATTGACTCTATCAACTTAGATTAGCGTTATGTGTGCATGTTTTAACACTAAGTTGATCTAATCGACTACTTTTGGATTTGTGTAGCTCATCTTCAATTACTAATAAGTGGATCAATATGATTGAATCAATTTTATTTTCTACAAAAAAGTCTTCATCATCAGTGGACCCAATCAACATTGACAACAAGTTAAAAATATTCACCTGGATGCCATGATATAATTTCATCATTTACAAATAAAAATGTTATATTTTTATTAAATCCTCAAGTTCATTCTAACAAAATTAGTCATTTATTTCTTTCATTTTTGTCCTATTTTTAAAAAATTTAATTATATAAAACTTTAACCCTAAAATAAACTAAGCCAACTGGACTAACTTAGTTATGGAGTCGTTTCCTACCCAAGAGAGGCAATAAATTTGTTTGACTATGTTTCTTTGGCTTATTTTTCAATAGATAAAATTGATCAAGTCCATTATGTTATGTAATATTTTCATACTCGATCAATCCAATCGACCTAATACACTTTAAGCAAATGGAATTAAATCACATTGGTAGTAACTAATTTATCTTTCATTTTGCTACCTGCTTGCTTAGAGTAGCACATAATATAACTAGGAAAGCTTAATTTATCAATTTAGTCACATTTATTTTTCTTTTATTCACATAATACCAAATCAAAAAATATCAAAAACCATTAAAAAATTATACCTAATGTCCACCTACATACATTTCATCACCAAGGGGGAAGCTAACTCAATTTTTTAACCTATAAATATGTCGTTCATGGTATATATTTGTAAAGTACCAACACCCTTATCATTATAAAATTTAGAAGTGATGGGATAGGTCCCACTAAAACGTTGTTACCATCACTATTATAGATATTTGTAATAACTTGAAACTATTTTTAACATACCTTTTTATAAATCCGAATGCCTTATCATGTTTCTTTTTAAATCTATAATTTAAAACATCTAGGGATGTCCCCTTAGATTAGCATTTATATTTTCAACATTATTGCTTTTTCTTTGTCAATTGTATGTTCTATTATAAAAATTATATTGGATAACATTTTTAAAAGGTTTATGATGTGTGTTATAACTATATCGACTAGTTCAACCTAGTTGATTATGTGTTTATTTCAATTTCACTACTAATTAACAATAGAACATATAGAGTCATAACTTTCAAAACATGTCTTTATCCTTAAAACATAGTTGACCCACTTGACTGTGTCTCTTAAAAAAATTATTTCCTTAGAACATAGTCAACCCACTCAATTATGTCTCCTACATGTTTTTATTCACAAGAATGTAGTCATTATGTTTGACTCAATCTCTTTCAAGATGCCTATACTATTTACTTTTAACACATAGTCAACTTATCAACTTGTGTTTCTTACCAAATTTTCTCTAGTCAAATTCCCCATAGAACATTATCAAGCCATTCGATTGTGTCCTTTCATGGATATTCTATTGGTCTTACTAGTGGTACATGATCAACCAGGTTGATCCCTTACCACTTGATTTATTAATTTTTTTTCCTAAAATCCTATTTAGCTAATTGCATACCACCTGACCAATTCAATTCTTTGTACTAAAATTTTGTTTAGCTAATCTAGTTTAGTCTTTGGTTGACTTTGATCCAATATTTAATGTTTTATCCTTAGTCTTAGATCATCATTATAAACATCAATAAATACCCTATTATATGTTTTTGGACAAACTTAATCCATTTATATAATATATGGGGTATTCCTTCTTTCCTACCTTAAGTACCCAAGAATATGCTCACTCTTGGTGCAATTTATCTCATCCTTCATCTCTAGATTGAAATATGGTTAAATTTACTCAAAATGATGATGCATATGGATCTAATACTTATCTCACCTCTCAAGACACTTCTCTCTACAAATTACCTTATTACATTGTATGGGTAATTGGCAGAAGCTTAACCAATAACCCTATAGGAAATGCTTTAAAAACCAACAATCCTCCACACAATAACCCATCCCTTAATACTAATATAGGGAATGATCCTCCTACCAACCCCAACAGTCCAAATCCACCAATTGACACTACACAAATTATGAGATAAATAGTTCAAAAAATGAATATTATGAAAACATCCAATACTTCTCAAATTATTCAAATCAACATCATTTATTAACATGATGAATCAACATCTTAGTCTCATTCATCAAAATAACCAAAATTTTATACCTCATCTTCTTAGAGATGCCATATGAAATATCATTCACCAACCCCTTATGCATAACAAGATGCTTTAAAATATTCTAAATGAACCTTTAGCTCCCTACATTTTTTCTATTAATATTATAAATATATCTCCAACTATTAAATATGATGATAATAAGGACCCTACATCTTATCTTAGATCACTTGGTAATCTCCACAAAGATTTGATTCAAACAAATACCTTTGCTAAAACCAAACTTGTAGTTACAACATTTATAGCATATATATTACAGTGGTATAATCCACTGACTCAACATTAAATATGGAAAATAGAGGATTTAGTTGTTAGATTATTTTTTTATCCAAAGTTATTTTAATATTTTAGTTAGTTTACTATGTTGATAATAAAGTTGGTTCACGGGAATTGGTTACATCATATAACCACTCATAAAAGCTTATAAATATTTTACCTATATTGTAAATAATATCTAAAATTAATATAGTTATATTTTTGATGTGAAATACTTATTCAAAATTTAAATTTATAAGTTATTATTTCTCCATCTTGGTTCCATTAGTGGTATCAGAGCCACAACAAAAAAATTGTGAAGGAGGATAGAAGAAATTTGAAAATCTTAGTTGTAGAACTATAAAATTAAATAAGAGTAGTGAGTAAATTTTTATATCCTATGGAACCAAAATATTAAGGAATGCAATGCTGGTCTTGTGTAAGTTTTCAATTCAAACAAGCTTGCCTAATATTTTTTGCCATGCCCTTAACCATTCGTGTGCCTAAGGATATGTGTAGTCAACTTATATCTTGCATAACCCTTTTGAATATTAGGTTAAATTTATTTATACATTCATATACTTATTATGTTGGCCTATGGATGGCACATGGCCTTGTTATACTATATATAGGAGGTAGGGTTAGTTATTCATCATCATATTTCAGTTTTCATTCTTATTGGAAGCATTTGGGAGGTTGCCCCCTCAAAGTGGCTTATATATTATTAATATTTTCTAATATATGTCCATATAATTATGATATAATATTTTATATCTACTTATTTGGTGAATTGATATCATTCTAAGTGGTATTAGAGCATCGATTTGGTCCATAATTAGGTAAAAAACCCTGGTTCTTGAAATTTAGATATATCTTGCAAACGATTGTGAATTTATATTCAATTATTTTATTGGAGTTTATAAATCATTAAAGTAAGTTTATATTATAATTTTAGCTCATTTGGATTTGGTTTTCAAAAGTTATTTCTATTTTAATATTTTTCATAAATTTGCTCTATAGGTCACAATTTGTAGAATTTTTTTTAAAAAAAATCATATTTTTAAAAACCTTGGAGAAAATTAGTTTGGGTATATTATTTTATATTTATTATTTGAGGCTTAGATATTTAAAACACTTGGTTAAATGTGGGTCAACGGGGAAAAATAAAGTTCACTGTCAAGCCTTTGTATGGTTGGTTATAACACCCACGGATAGGGGAAAGGGTAAGAAAACCATAAAACTCCTTTATGAGATGAAATGGAGTATAAATCATTTAATATTATTTCTTAGGTACAATCAAATCTACATGGCCTAATGCAAAAGAATGTTTATGTCCAAACTCAAATATCAGCCATACAAGGGGAGCTTAATGGCATGAACAATTAGTTGTATAAAATCATGACATAATTGGCTAACATTTCATCTCATTTACCACTCAATTACCCTCCACATTTTCCTTTTGTCCTCCTCTGAATAATAACAATGCTAATATGGGCACAAAATCGATGTTGCCAAAAGTAGACTTGTGCAAGTTTGAATGTAAGGATACACTCACTTGGATCACTCAAATTGAAAATGTATTTGATTTACACCAAAATCCTAGATTTCAAAAGGTTTTCATGGATTCTCTATATCTATAACCTGATCCATTCATTTAGTATCATTGGTTTTATGCTAAAAAAAGAAGACTAGTGTTCCCGTTACATGGTCAGTATTCTCTAATGAACTAATGTATCATTATTGAGATAATTTTTATAAAAAATAATCTAACCAATTAGCCAAACTATGAAAAATAGGATCAGTGGAGGATTATATTTATCAGTTTCGAAATCTATCCTTATGTGTGGAAGATATCACTAGGGCAAATCTAACTAACCTTTTTCTAGATGGACTAAAAGATAGTATTTAGTTAGAGGTTTGTATTTTTAAACCTACAATTATATCCAAAGCTATAACAAGGGAACACTTGGTAGAAGAGATAGAGATGATCAAACATGATCCTTTCACTACTAGTCAGAACATACCTTCCCAATTCCATCATGGTCTCAACCTACAAAATTGACATTGAAACAGATTGAGGAGAAGCATGCCAAAGGATTATGTTATAATTGTGATAGTAAATGGAGGAAAGTTCATCGATGTACTAAAAATAATTTATTTTACACTTAAGGGGCTGACAAGGATGAAAAAGATGAAGAGGCATATATTGAGGGTTTTGAAGGACCTAAGGATAAAGCTATAGATTCTCAACCTGCTATCTCCTACCATGGCCTTGTAGGTATTTATAGTCCCCAAACTCTTAAGGTGGTGGGTCTTATTAAGAAACAAAAGGTCACATTGTTGATTGACTTAAGGTGTACACATAATTTCATCAATAGTAACATGGCTGCACATTTAAATTGTTTCATCTACTTAGCCGATGAATTTCAAGTCATGATTGTAGATAGCGGTATAGTTAATCATTCTAGAAAATGCCATAGTATTAAGTTATCATTGTGGGAATATTTGTTATATTATCATATGTTTGTTATGCATATGGGTAGGTCTGACATTGTTTTGGGATTACAATGGCTCACTACATTGGGTACTATTGAGATGAATTTCCATGAACTATTCATGCATTTTTATTCTAAAGGCAAGCAAGCGGAACTATAGGGATTAATATTTAAATCTCCATAAATGGTTAGTTCACATCAAATATCCAACATGCTGAGAAAAGGCGCTGAAGGATTTATGGCGTGCTTGTTTTCCATTGATGTTTAACAAACTAAAGAGTCTACCCATGTTGAGTTACAAAAAATATTGAATGAGCATTCAGTTGTTTTTGGACCCATGCCAAATGGTCTTCTTCCTAGTTGTACTCATGATCATGACATCAGACTTATTGTTAGAACTATGCCACCTAACATCAGACTATACATATATCTTTATGACCATAAGAGGGAAATTGAAAAATGGTACAAGAGGTTTTGGAGGTAGGTACCATTCACCATAGCTAAAGTAAATATTCTTATTTAGTAATCATGGTGTGAAAGAAGGATGAATCTTTGAGTATGTGCCTATATTATATAGATCTCAACAAGTTCACTATCAAACATAAGTTTCCTATTCTTGTAATTGACAATTTGTTAGATGAATTACATGGTGCTATTTATTTTACCAAATGAGATCTTCACTCTAGGTTTCATCAAATCTAGATTTGGGAGGACATTCCTAAAACAACATTCTATACTCATGAAGGCCATTATGAATTTTTTCTCATGCTTTTTAGTCTCACCAATACACCATAAATCTTCTAGAGTTTGATGACTATAATTTTTAGGCCATTTTTGAGAAAGCTTGTACATGTGTTTTTCTATGACATCCTTATTTATATAAAAATTTGGGAAGACCACTTCTATCATATGAAATAGGTATTATTAGTTCTTGAGCAACATTAGTTGTATCCTAAACCATCCAAGTGTGCTTTTGGAGTTTAGGAAGTGGAATATTTGGGTCATATTGTATCATATGAGGGAGTAAAAATTGATCCTAAAAAAATCCAAGCCATCATGAAGTAGCAGATTACCAAGACACTAAAGAAATTAAGGGGATTCCTAGGGCTAATTGGTTATTATCATAGGTTTTTCAAACACTCTAGTCATATTTCCATGTACACTATTGTTGAAGAAAGACTCCTTCCAGTGCATTGATATAGCTACCAAGGCATTTGAACAACTAAAAATGGCACTGTGCACCACCTCAGTCTTGGGTAATCCAGATTTTTCTAAAACATTTAGGTTGAATTTGATAAATTTAGATATGGTATGGGTATAGTACTCATATAAGAGGGTACTCCCATTACCTTTTAAGATCTTTAATTGAAGGGTAAAAATCAGCTCAAGCCCATCTATGAGAAAGAGATGATGGTTATTCTATATGCATTAAAATAATGGAGACCTTATATATTGGGTTATCACTTATAGTTAAAAATTGATCATGATAGCCTTAAATATTTTTTGAAACAATAGTTATCCTTTTAAAAATCTAAAATGGGTGATGAAAATGTTAGGTTTTAATTTTGAAATAGTCTACAAGCAAGGAAAAGAAACTGTGGTGGCCAATGCACTATCTATGTGAGATGAACCAATTGAGGAATTATTATGTGCCATGACCATTTAGAAGGTATACTAGCTTAAGGAAGCAAGGTCAAAATGGGAGAATGATAGTATTACCCATGCATTGATTCAAAATCTATAGCAGGGTTTTGATGGGATTGAAAATCTTACATGGAAGGGGAATGCATTATGGTACAAAGATACATTATATTTGTGTTAGAATTCTCTTCTCAAACATAAAATCCTTTAATAACTTCATGCATATCGAATTATAAGTCATTAGAGGTTTTTTAAAACCTATGATACACTCAAGAAGTATTTTTTTTGGAAAGGACTCAAAGGGGATGTACAAAAATATGTGGCCAAATGTATGATCAATCAGTAAAATAAAGGTGAAACCATTAAAACCCTAGGTATTTTATAACCCTTATCCATCCATAGTCAATGATGGGAAGAGGTATATATGGATTTCATTACTGGGTTACCATGATCTAAAGGTAGAATCATTATCATGGTTGTTATGGATAGACTCACAAAGTATGCTCATTTTTGTTATTTATCTCAACCATTGGTGGCCAGTACAATAACTTCTACCTTCCTCAATATATTTCATAAGCTACATGATACTCCCAAGATTATTGTTAGTGATTGAGATCCCATATGCACTAGTAATTTTTGGATATAATTATTTTCATGTTTGGGAACCCAATTGGCTCATAGCTCATCCTATCATCCTCAATCTAATGGACAAACTTAGGTAGTTAATAAGTGTCTAGAAGGGTACATTCATTTTTTATGTTAGATAAACAAGATAAATAGGTTCAATGGTTATTGTTGGCTAAATGATGGTATAATACTTTAGTGCCTAGTTCATCAAAAATGTTTTTTTTATGACATGGTATGGATACCATCCTCTATCCCTCACTTCACCCTTAAATACCCACCCAAAGTTTCATGCTATGGAGGAAAACCTTCAACGTCAAAAAAAATTCCTTACTAGTTTGTATGAAAATTTAGCTTTGGCCTAGAATCACATCAAGTAATAGGTAAATCAACACATGAGTGAGAGGAATTTTGAAATTGGTGATTGGGTGATTGTTCGCTTGCATCCATATAAGTAGATTCCATTGAAGAAAAAAAAGGATAATAAGTTGTCCCCCAAGTATTATGGACCTTATCAGATCTTGGAAAAAATTGGTAGTGTGGCTTACAAGTTACAATTTCCTCCATCTACTCACATTCATCCATTATTTCACGTATCTTTTCTTGAAAAGATCATTGGACATAGAGTTACCACTAAAACTATGTTACCAAAATTAGATGAGGAAGGGAGGGTTATTTTTAATCTTGAAGTGGTCCTCCAAACATTCACTAAGCATATATGGTCTAGACTGATTATTGAGAATCTAATCAACTAGAAGAGTCTACCTTCTGAAGATGCTACCTGGGAGGATGAATCATTCATGAAAGAACATCCGAGATTAATTAAATGTTGAGGATAATTTTGTTTTAGAGGGGAGGGACATGTTATGCCCTTAACCATTGGTATGTCCAGGGATATGTGTAGTTGACTTGTGGCTTGCATAACCCTTTTACATATTATTTTACATTTATTTATGTATTCATATACTTATTAGGTCAGCCTATGGGTAGTACATGGACTTATCAGACTATATATAGGAGGTAGGGTTAGTTATTTATCATCATATTTGAGTATTCATTCTTATTGAAAGCATTTGGGAGGCTACCCCCTCGAAGTGTCTTATATATTATTCATATTTTTTGATATATTTCCATATAATTGTCATATACTATTATATATCTACTTATTTGGTGAATTAATATCATTCCATTTTTCCTCAACTCAGAAAAAACTCATTCATGAGAAATAACTTTTATCTCACCATCAAGCTTCTTATTATTCATGTTGGTACTACTTGAGACTACCTTGTTTGTTGCCTTTGCATTATAACTAGTATTGCATCATTGTAATTCATGTTATCATTTGATTTTTTTTAGGGTTGATATATTGGTTCAACATAGGAAAATCTCCATTGTCACCTTTGGTGTTGAGGTTTTTTTGGCAATATATTTACTATTGATGGTATTTGATCATTCTATTGTCCTCTTGGCATAGATTGCCAATCAATGTCATTATATAGCACTTATATTTGTTTATTCATTGATTTTGTTCAATGGCTGAACCCTTCCATGAATGGATTGAATAATAAATCAAGCAGGATTGAGGTGATGTTGAAAGCATCATGTAGTTCAAATCGTTTCTATAAATTTATCAGTTCTTCAACCCCCTTGCCTGATACCATGACATTTGTTTTATTTTATTATCTACATTTGAAATGAGGCCAATAAAAATTCTTAATTGTAATTACATCCAATATTTTAAAATTATCCATGTGTATGGTATCCATTGTAGGGCTCGAACCCATGACCATAAGTAAATAAGTGGTGCAATTTTTTGTGTAAGTAGAATATAATTTTATCACATATCCCTATGAAAAGCTATATTTATAGAATAATTTTGTTTTAAATTTTCAAAGTGATTATAGGAGAGTTGGATGGGTTTATTTTTATAATATTTTGAAAGTTTGGAGGTTATAGTTTCAAAACGCATAGTTTATTTTTGGTCAACATAAGGAAATATTTTGTTCTTTGAAATTTAAAGGTGTAATGGACTTATGAAATATTATAATGGTGATATATGGGTATATTCATTATTTTGTTATGAATGTGGTTTTATGACAAGGTGAGATATTTTATTTTATGTTTTTGAAGTTTACTTTTATAATTTTTACACTAAATATATTACAAATGACGTATAAAAGGTACATTATCCATCAAAACCAACACATTACAAATGATATTTTCCACACTATCACTTCTTGCTTGTGTTTTTAGCAAACACACCATCCTTTATAGGTCCCTTAATATCTTCATGATTGAAAAACTATGAGCATCATAATGGAGTTTGGAAGATCCCTTGGAGGCTAGAAGATAATTACCCTCTCTAGTTATCTATTCGCTTAGAGTATGGGTTCAATAGTTGAATGTAAAATTTTGGCTTGTGTTCTTACTTTCCCATTTTTGGCTTTCTACATTTGATATTCATGACATGGAGTGGATATAGTTAGTTTCTTTTATTTCTCTTGATGCATAAATTATCACCTCTCACTTGATAAGGGGATAAGATTTAGGCATTAGTTGGACTTCAATTAGTAATTAGTGGAAGTATAATTTGATAGGGGTTATTATCACCTTCAATTTTGCTTAAAGGTCATTAGTGTTTGTTGGACATCAGTGAGATGTGCCATATAGAGTACGAGTTTTTCACTTGGATGGGGTCTTGTGTGGGACCTTATGCGTATTGATGTAAATGGATATGATTGATTGTGTTCTACTGTAGTATGGTATGTTGACCACTAGGGATGAGAAAGCCTTGGTCATGCTCATCAACCATTGTTTTCCACAACTCATAGGGGAAAGCTTATTTATGGAGTGGCATAGTCATTATTTAATACTCTATTAAAATAATTTCAACACAATTATCTTACTAAAAAGTATCTTAGTTACTTTGTTAATGATAAATAATCCCCTTCTAAATCATATTTTGAATTCATTAATTTATAGAAATCTTTGGCTAATAAAGATTATCATAACATCACTGATGATAGCTTATTTAAAATATTTATAATCACCTTAACACCTTCACTTGAATATAAGGTTCAAACTTTTTATCCATAAAATATAAATGATATAATTGATTAAGATAAAAGACAAGATTTTAATATGAAATAATTTAAGCCAAATCATAAATCCATCAAGGGATACTTACAAAATTACACTAATATGTTTAATAGAAATCATCCTCAAACAAACCCAATACGAGTCAAAGTGTACAACCCCTTGATTCCCATACACCATTATAGTTCAAAAAATGAAGCAATTATTATCTCCCTCAAAACCTTTCACCTATAATAATGGTCCACCTTTATGTTATGACCCTAAAAAATTATGTTGGTCCCATGTTGATGTGGATCATTGTCATTAAACATGTGCTGAGATCCTCAAATTTATAGTTTATTTTAAGTTAGGAGATACATTCAACCATGATGCTATGATCAAAATATATCATCATGATTATGTCAAATCCTATCAAAAAAACAAGTTACCAAGTCTTAATCATCTAAACCTCAAAAAAATTATCTACCTCTAATCCACAACATTCAAATGAGGATATTTATGCAATCAATGTTGATTATGACAAATATTATACTAAATCCAAATATGTGAATGCAACCAAGGTCAATTATAGATTCAAACCTACTCATAAATATCTATTTACTAAACCTACAAAACCATCAACCAAAGACCAACTCCTTTTAAAAACTACAACTATCATACCTTCTGAACTAAATGATGAAACACTCCCACAACAAGAACCTTAATCTACTTCTCCTAATCTTAAAAAAGCATTATACCTCCCAAACCTTGTGTTGGTTATTCATCTTATAAATCACATTGTAATTTATTGGAAGAACTAAATTAAATTCCTTGTAAAACACCCCTCATGGAGTTAGTTCTTAATTCTTCATATCACCATAAATTCCTAATGAAAAAATTACAAGACATTAAGGAACCACCAACCCTTGATTTAGAAAATCCTCCTAAAGACACTTCTCCTACGTGAGTGCATGTTATCAAAAATATTTGTATCTCTTCTAAACCTTCCACAGAATTTAATGAAGAAGACATGATTAATAATGTAATTACTTTCATGCAGATGCTCCACACCTCTTTATTAAAAGTTTAATCAATAATAATGTCATTCAAAAAATCTTACTAGATGAAGTATAAAGAACAAATGTCACCCCTATTTAGTTAATACAACATATTCGATACAACAAATATAATCTTAACCCTACTCATCTCACATGTATATCATTTGATAGAATAAATAAAAAAACCACTTGGTTTTATTTGGCTCCCACACACTATTGGACCGAAGACCATACACACTAAACTCATGGTTATCAATTTACCACTCTTGTACAATAGGATCCTATGTTTCCCATGGAAACATCGTATACAATTTATTGTCTCCTTAAGTATTCAATGCATTGAATTAATTTATAATGGAAAATGCTACAAACATGAGGCCAATCCAAATCCATGGAGTATACAACTACCAAACCCTAAATACCAATATCAGAATACAACCATTCCATGAATTAATAGTGCACCTTTACCTAAATATTTTCATCATGAATCTATATTTATAGGTCACTCTCACTGATTTTGATGATGATGAACCTAATGACTTAAAAAAAACTTGTTATGCCACTAAATTACCTCCTCACATTTCATAGTGGCTTCTTCCTTCTTTATATCCACATGATCATACCATTCCTCTAATTGATGATATCAATGAAATTTCTCCTCTATGTAATTCATATGAATCTTATTACACATAATATGACTTCACATGTGATGATTATAGACTATAAAAATGATTTCAAAATACTTTAATAATCTCTCCCCAAAAATTTAGCAACTCAAGCACATCCACTTCTGATTCTCCAATAGAAATAACTACTTGCACTATTTACCACATTTATGATGATAATTATATCATGTCCCAAGCTCAATCATAATAATTATATTAAAAACACTATAAAAAGGCATTAGCCCAAATACATGTATTCAACCATGATGTCCATGTTATTCACATATCAATTGACATTGAATCAGAACCTGAAGGTCATGTATTTCCCTTTAATATTCCACTACTAGACACCTCGTTGGTACTTGAACAAATCTCAAGTCTAGGTTTTCTACAAACTTCTAACCATTATACACTTTCTACAGAACCAAAAAATCTACCAGCTTATATTCTTTATACAATTCTATATATATTATTAAGGATACCCATCTCAATTCAATTGAACCTCCATCTTCAACACAACCTAACTTTCATATCACCAATATAATTGAATCCATTCAACCTGAAATGAAACCTACACCTCAAATTACATTAGATGCTAATGTCAAAGATGGATAACAAGTACATTATTAATATAATTTTAATAGTAATAAAATCAGTGATCTCAAAGTAGATCTTGAATACTATGGAACATTATCCATGATACCTATTGATGAGGTTATACTCAAACTACTCTTTGTTAGAGAAACTTAGCTTCCCTGATAGCATCATACACCTAGAAACTTCACACAAAAATCTCATTATTTCAATAATTTCATTTCTAGTGTGGATCCTAAAATAAATCCTATTTCTTCTCTTCCTCATGCTCCATATAATTTTCAAGATATAAATTCCATTCTCAAGGAATAAACGAGAAAATAGAATGTGGTAGACCAATACGGCCTCGACCTCTCTCTGTCTTTAAATAACTCACTACAATAGAGAATGATAACTTTAGCTTATTCCTTGACAAGTATTGTGAATCATATGTCTAGTCATATGAATATATGCCAAGTATTTATATTAGAATCATCTTACATAATATAATCACTTACCCAAATGCAAAACTTGCTAGACAAAAATAACAAAAATTTCCACTTCAAATCTCTACTTTATGTCACAAAGAAATCATTAAACTTTTAGATTCAAAAATTGTCAAAACTATTAACTACTCAGATTGGTTAGAAAAAATCATTCCCATTTGTAAAAAATCATCATATTCCTTTACATGTTAATTTATTTTCATAATATTAACTTAGTATGTCAAAAAGATAACTTTGCCTTACCTTCAATAGATGATATGGTCAATTCCAATGCTGGTTATGAAATTTTATCAATAATGGACAATTTTTTAGGCTATAACTAGATTTGGATAGCTCTTAAAGACCAAAATAAAATAGCATTTACTATAGAATGGGACATCTATTATTTTTAATGTCTTTCAGTCTTAAAATGTTAGAACAACATATCAACATTCAATGACCCACATTTTCCATTATCTTATACACAAGATAGTGAAAACCTATATCGATGATCTCATCAATTAATCTAAAATTTGTACAATGCACCACACCATTCTAACTATAATTTTTGATTGAAAAATAAAATATAAAGTTAGATTTAACCCATAAAAATGTTTATTTGGATTTATATCTGGTAAAATTTTAGGTTTCTTAAACTCTTCAAGGCATTAATGTCATTCTAGCCAAAATAAATGATATCCTCAACATGCCTATTCCTTACTCTATTCCTGACATACACACTTATCTTGGTAGGCTTGGGGTAATTCAATGGTTCATCCTAGGATTGGATTACCATATATACCATATCATTTCCTTCTCAAAAATGTAAATGATGTATAATGGAAATATTCATATCAAAAATATTTTTATAATATGAAAGAATATTTGCTCCATCCTGTTACTATTTGACCACCTTTAAATGGCTATCAATTAATATTATATACCTATTCTACCCCAATATAAATTGGGGTAATGGTGGCCCAACAAGATGATATTGGTAGAGAGTACGTTATTTATTACATTAGTTTAAAATTTATAAATTATGAAAAATGTTATACCAAAGTAAAATGTGATTCCCTTGTTATTTATTTTATTGTTAAAAATCTCCATCACTATATGCTCTACCAAACTGCTTACGTCATTTTTGACTCTAATCCACATTGTCATTTATTCTTCAAAGCATTCTTACTTGGATATAGAACTAGAAATATTATGGTCCTCTTGATGGAATTTTACCTTCAAATTATTACACAAAAAATATTTAAAGGAAAATTCATCACCAACCAACATGTGAAGGAACCTCTATCATCTACAAATCAAGAAGATACCAATATAACTCTTGATACTAATAAATTTAAATTAGTTATCAAATAACTACCTATAATCACCATTATTTTACATGAAGACACCTAGATACTCCACTTTGATGGTTCAAAATGCCTCCAAGGAGCTGCGGTATAATGCATTTTAAAAAAACCACATGTTAAGATGATACCTTTATCATTTTTTTTAACTTTTGAAGTCACTAATAACATCTGTAAATATAAAATTCTAATGTTAGGCATGAAAGATGTACTTGACTTAGATATCTCATATTTACATGCTTTGGGTGACTCAAAACTTGTTTGTCACTAAGTTAATGCTGATTATAAATGAAAAATAAAAAATATAATCCCATATCATCAAATAGATACTACACATGCTAAAGAGTTTGATTCTTTTACCATTAAACCAATTGTAATATATCAAAATACGATAGCTAATTCCCTTCACAGGGAGAGTGGGGTGTAAAAGTTTATGGATTCATATTGTGGGTGATGGTGATGATCAAAAGGAGGTTGAAAACACTATTGGAAACATGTGGGAATTGATTTCATGTTTCCATCATGATTTCTCTTCACATGGGAAGGTTAGGAAAGAATGTTAGAGAGAGATGATTATGTTTGAAAGGGAGGATTGCCTTTTAACTCTTCCACATGGGCAAGCTTGTCAAATATTCCCATTTTGTTTCACTCGGGAAAAATTATGGCACATTTCCTCTTCCTTCACATTTTATCTCCCCTTCTTTCTTCATTGTAAAAATTATAAGTATATGGATTTTTCATTGGAAAAGGCATGTTATGTTAGAACCAACCCTGCCCCCCCACCCCTTTTCCTTTTGATCTTGAACTTTCACATTTAAATTACAACTCTCTTTGGATTAAATCCATATATTTTTAATTCTATACTTGGTGGTGAAAGATTATAGCCTTGCTAGTTGTGATAATTCAATCTAGGAATTGTAATTTATCTTCATTACAAAAATTAGATGTTCCAAGGTGTAGAGTGTAGACTTCTATATTTTATTGTAAATTTGTATTTCAAGAATCCAAAATCCATTTTATGCAAAGATATTATGTGTTTTATTACATTTTTTGGAGACTTATACATTTGTGTGTGTTGTTGGATGTAGTTTGTATAGGAGTTCACTCATTGGTATAAAGTTTTCATAAATTTATAGTGTAAGAGAGTTTTAATATTCCATATATTATAATATATGTATTTCCATCACTATTTACAGGACATATATGTTGTGTGTTACTCATATGTATTATCCAATAAACTTTATCTCTATATGTGTTGTATTTCTACATTGTGGCATTATGAGAGAATGTGTGGATTTCAATATGTTTTAGAAACCATAGTGTATGTGATTTTTATGTAATATGTTATTGATCATATATCTAAAAATTATTATGTCATAGGTGATTTAGGAATTCATATTATTGTATGTTTATGTGTTTTAGTAAATATCCACTAAAAGGGATATTTTAGTGGTATTAGATCCTTGTATTCCACCAGCTTGTGAGGATTTTGTGTGTAGAAATCTTGTTGGTGAAGTTGTAGGAATATTGGAGTGGAGAATTATACTGATATTTTTACTTAGGTATCTAAAGGAGATATAATATATTGTGTTATTGAGAGCTTACCAATAGTTGGGAGTTGTTTTTTATAAATTTATGCCTTTGTTAGATTATTGCATGTAGAAATTTGGTACTACACCACATAAGGATAGAGGTAGTCCTAATCACGATATATATAAATTTTTAAGAAAAACTACCCTCCTAAACTTTGATCATTCTTAGAAGTGCATAACAAGGGAAAAAGACACAAAATATTGGATGAAGGATTTAGGGATCATCCCTAGATATCAAAAGACTCCATTGAAAGAAGAAATTTTAGAAGAAGATTTTGAAAAAGGGCATAAAAAAATAGTGGAACCCAAAATTGTGATCATAGAAAAAGATCCATAAAAACCATTTTATAATAAGAAAGAGAGGATAGAACCAAATCCTTGAGAGGTTGTGCATGTAAGTCCACACAAAGTGAAATTTTTTTCTTTCAAGAGAAGGAAAGAAAGGAACCAGAAAATGTGGTTGAAAATAAATTAACCACATTGTAGATGAGAATAGAGGATGTAATGAGGACTAAGAAAAGGTGTGATGAATGGATGGAAAGAGCTAAGAGAGATAATTTTATACCCACTCAAGATATATAAAACCTTAAAAAAATCAAAGGTAAGGATTGTGAAAACACTTCATTCACTTATTAGGTTTAAATTACACATAATGTTTGTCTTTAATAACTCAAGGAAGAACCAAGGTTCTATGAAAATGGCCTACCAAATATCTATGTTGATGAACATGATTTTAGGAATAATTCCCCAGTAGAGATTCATTTTATTGATGGTGATAAGGTTAATACTACCACTACTATAAATACATTAGATATTTTCAAATTAGTTGATAGAGGAAAACATTTTGATTACTTCTTTGATTACAACTTGAGAGATAAGGATGTTATTAGGAGAAAGGATTTATTATATATGATATAATTAAAAAATTTATCTCATGATGAGAATTATTATACAAATATTAAAATGAGGAAGGGTAAGAAATGGAAGGGAAATCCTTTCTCTCAACATGAAGACGTCTCATACTTAATGGTGTGGGATCTGAGTGTTTTGGCTAAATATAGTATATAGATTAAAGGTAAACCTTCTTTAGAATTAAAATATGTTTTTTTCAATTATAATTATTATATATGTCAAAAAAAGGGTCATGTGATCTAAGAGGAAGGATATTTATTTGATAGACACTAAGGATTCAAGATGGAGGAACTTTCACTAACCTCCAAACTTTCAATGGGAAAGATAATGGTTAGTTATCAGAATAACAAGGTGGATAAGCTCAAGTATGATAATAATGATTATATTTAATATTTACTTTTTCCTATTATCCCACTAAAAAAAATTCTTCGTCATCAAAATAATACACAAAATGGTGATAGAGTGAGAAGCACAACTTGCAGTATAGGGCATGCAGACTCTTTATTTTTCAATTCACATTGTGTTATCAAATGGGATCCAAGTAATATTTTAAGATTAAAAGTAAATAGAGGAATTGGTATCAATCTTTATTTCCCCTTAATATTAAAGTATAATGGAGAGAATTCTATGAAAAAACTATTAGAGTTTTTTGTGTTCTCTAACCACATTGTAAAGGATCCATGTTCAAGGGTTATAGATCACTTATGGGAAAACAAGATCATATATGATGAACTAATGGATATAATCCATATGAGGACCTTGATGTTGTATTTGGGTAACCAAATAAAATTCCTTTTTAATTTTCAAAATTTTATGACTATGTTTGTTATGGTGCTTTGTGTATCAAGCTACAAACAAGTTGTAGGATTGATGAAGGGGGAGACACTATAAATTCATAGCATCATGAAGGAAATATAATTATTCATTCTCTTTTGTGAAGAATAATTCCATATCTTGAGTCTTAAAGGAGTCAATGATACATGGAGTTTTCATGGTGTGCATTTTGTGGGAGAATTCACTTTAGAGTTGGAACCCAAGAAAGAAGAAATTTTAGTCACTTTTTGAATGAATTTTGAGCTAAAAGAAGAGAAGGTAAGAAAGTATGATTTAATTTATGTTTCTGAAATGTTGACCTCCAAAAATACTTTGTTTTATGAAGGAGAATTCAATAAGGCAAATCAGATTTTTACCACTTTATGAAAATATTTTTATGGCATTCATCTTGTTGTAAATATACATCATGTTTGGAAAATTCAAAGTAATAAGGCAAAAAAAAAATTTATGGGTTGAAACTAATTGTTTATTACATTTTAGATGGTGATGTGAAGGAGATTACATTCATGAATTACCCATTGGTTTATGATGAAATTTATGTGTTAGAAGATGGGCTCATTTGTCATGACACTCACATGGTTGGGCACTTTAGATCCTAAAATATTTATAGATATAAATAACTGGGATTATATTTAAAGGATCTCAAAGGGAGATCTTCTCTCAAGGAACATGTTTTTTGGGTAACAATTGGTTGGTTGATACTTTGTAAGGAATGTACTTATCATATTGGTAAATTCATTAACAAGCATCATGTGATGTTTAGTGATTTGCCTCCAGGGTTACCATCATATAGAATAATCATAATAATAGTGGAATCATGATCTACATTTATCATGATCACTCCATACCACCTCCCACAAAATAGTGCTCTCAAGTCAAGTAGAAATGGGAAAATTCACCATCTTGGGAACAATTTTCATAGAATCAATCACATAGATATTTTTGTTTAAAGCTACCTACACATCATAATAGTGGATCCATTACCTATATCTAGACATAAGGGAAATATTTTGATAATTTCACAATCATTGTTGTTTATGCTAAACCAATTGTGGAAATGTAGATGAATATCAGAGTGGTACAGTGGACATATGGTGTTGAGTTTTTGAGTTTTGTTTGAGTCCTAGTAACATTTAGAATCAAGGGATTGGTACAACCACACATCCATTTCCAAACTCAATTCAAGGATGTAAATTCATGCCTCACATCATAAATCCTTTGAAGGTTTGAATTTAAGATGTTGAGGATTATGCACATTTAAATGATATTTATTCTCATGAGGTCTAACTATTTTTCAAAGAGGTGATAAAATCACAGGAGTGGCACAAGGGTATTGGGAATGTTGGGTCACATATATCTTGATGTAATATTTTGTATAAATTGGATCACTTGACAGGGATAGGTGTTAGCTTATATTGCCACTATAGTTTTATTTAGCACTTAGGCATAATGATTCTTGATCATTATGGTTTGCAATTGCTTCAAGACAATAGATTCTAGGAAGTGATGATTTGTCATGTCCCCTTTACTATAAAATTTATGTTTTGGGAGAATTGGCCATTCCAATATTCCTATGATACTATTCAGAAAAAAACTATTCGCCATGTCACTATTCATATTAGTACTATTCACAAATTTACTATTTACCATCACTATTCACTACTAATGTGGTAGATGAGGTGGATTGTGGATGAGGTGGCATGGCACATAAGGATCCTCACATGGGGTATAGATCATGTGCTTGGAGTTGTACGTCATACCCCACTTAGGGGAAAAATTAGATTTTCTTTTCTCTTCACATCGATTATCCTTGATGGGGAAAAGAAAGGTGGAGTGTATTTATCTTGTGAATTGATGATTAAGCATGTGAAATGGTATAAATGGGTAAATTTTGTGAAAATACATGTGGAGGCACTATTAAAATATTTTAGGATAAATCAAAATTTTGTGGTTGAAGACATCCTAGTCACATGGGGCACATGGATGAATAGTAACATTATCTGCATCACTTTATTCCCTTCACATGGAGAGTGGGGTGCAAAAATTTATGGCTTCATGTTGTCGGTGGTCGTGATGGTAAAAAGGCAATTGGAAACACTATTGGAGGTATGTGGGCACTATGTGAATTGATTGCATGTTTCCATCATGATTTCTCTTCACATGGGAAGGTTAGGAAAGCATGCGTGAGAGAGATGATTATGTTTGAAAAAGAGAATTTCCTTTTGACTCTTACACATGGGAAAGCTTGTCAAATCTTCCCATTTATCTTCCCTTGGGGAAAAATTTTCCACATTTCCTCTCCCCTTATTTCTTCATTGTAAAAATTATATGTATATGGCTTCTCCATTAGAAAAGGCATGTATGTAAAAAAAAAACCCACCCTTTGATCTTAAAATTTAAAGTTTAACTTCCCCCTCTCTTTGGACTCAATCCATAGAGTTGTAATTCTAGACTCGATGGTGATATATTCCATCCTTTTTAGTTATGATAATTACATTGAGGAATTGTAATTGATCTTCATTTCAAACTTCAGGTATTCCAAGGTGTAAAGTGTAAAATATTAGATTTTAGTGTTCATTTGTATTGTAGGAATCTGACATCTATATTGTGTGGAGCTATTGTGTGTGGTATTACATTCGGTGGAGTATTCTATGTTTGTGTGTTTTATGGGTTCTAGTTTCTATGGGATTTCACCCATTAGTATAAGGTTTGCATACCTTTATAGTGTAAGAGAGTTTGAATATTCCATATCTTGTAATAGATGTATTTTAATCATTATTTAAAATACATATATTTTGTGTGTTATTCCCATGTATTATCCAATTAAGTTTATCTCTATATGTGTTGTATTTCCTCATTGTGTCATTATGAGATAATGTGTGCATTTAAATATGTTTTTATAAACCATATTCTATATGGGTTTTATGTAATATGTTGTTGATCATAAATCTAAAAATTATTATGTCATAGGTGATTTAGGAAGTCATATTATTGTAGGTTTATGTGTTTTATAAAATATCGCCTAAAATTGATATTTCATTTTCCAAATGAATACCATTTTTTCCTACATACATTTTTAAACACCTTTTCATTTGATCATAATTTTTTTATTTTATAAATCTTGTTCATTCTCTTGTTTATTTTGTGAGTTTTAGTATAATACCTTTGATAGGACCATGTATACCTCCCAAATAAAAATTTAAAAAAATTCACCTATTTAGCTTTATATTTTATGAGTTGTAATGTAAGACCATGGATAGGACTAAGCTCTCTTCATTATATATATATATATATATATATATATATATATATATATATATATATATATATATATATATATATATACATATATATATATATATATATATATATACATATATATATATATATATATATATACATATATATATATATATATATATATATATATATATATATATATGTATGTATGTATATGTATATGTATATATGTATATATGTATATGTGTGTATGTGTGTGTGTGTGTGTGTGTGTGTGTGTGTCTATATATATATATATATATATATATATATATATATATATATATATATATATATTCTTTCAAACCTTTTTCTAAACTATTTTTTCTTTTTAGAATGCTAAGAAATGAATAAAAATTTATGATTTCATATTCTCAACCTCAATTTTTTATTCTTTTATGGATAAAATATGCATAAAAAATTATGTTATCATGTTTTTATACACATACATCAATTCTTATGATAATTAATCATGCGTACATGTCATTATATCCATTTCATATTGTCACATGTTTTTATGAATTAAGGTAACTCATATCATTTCATGTTCTTTTCCCTTGATCTCCATTCTTCTCATTCCACTTTGGACATAACATGGTCAAATTGAAGATAACACCTTTATTTCACATGAATAAATAAGTCTCTTGGACACCATACTCTCTAAGTCCTCTTTCTTAGCAACCAAGTGTATAGTTTTTGAATGATAGTCATTTTTAGCACCCATGTTTGGTTCAATAAATCTGTATAGAGGAGGAATAGAAAAATACATCAAAAATATACAATCGAAATCATTTACAAAAGGAAATGATCAAAAAGACATATAAAATACAAAAGTCAACATCACACAAAAAAATGTGATTCATAGCAAATCTCTGTTACCTAATTGAATCTCAAACTCCACAATTGGCCTCATAATAGAGCTAAGGTTCATTAGTGTGAGGTGGGATAGTAGATTGAGATAGGATATTTTAAAATTATCTATAGTTATATCTATTTTCTCATGAAAGTACCCAATCTTCACAATAGATTGATGACTCTGTTAGGGGTTCTAAAGAATGGGAAACACGTTGTGGAAAGGTAGATCCATTTTAATTTTCATGTATATATCCTTCATGGGATGATATTCAAACTTCATATGATAACCCATGATTTATGTTGTTATGAGAGTTCTTCAGAGTCCCTAATGTCAAAAGTCCTCTTGTTTTGACAAACATAATTTTAGTGTCTTGACTTTGATAAAGAGTTTCTCTACCTTGATTTTTACTAGATCTCCTCAACCACCCATTTCATTCCCCCTAGATAGGCAATGTTTTTATCTTAATATATTTCCCTACTTTTATATTCCCTCTTCTTCACAACTTAAAACATTCTAACGCTAATTTGTTTTGGTTTTATCTATCTATAGAACAAAAAAATATGCTTGAGTGACTATGGATTATTATCTTTATACAATTATTTTACATTTATAAAATTTTATTGGTTTCATTTAAAACTTGTAAACATTCATTATCACTCCTTTTGGAAAGCTACGTCTATGTATATAATTTTATAATTTTTCCATTATTGAGTGAGTTTGAATTGTTACTTCTCACTCATCAATGTTGTTTTACATGTACATACTTTTTTCCATTGATAAGTTTCGATTGTTACTTCTCCCTCATCAATGTTGTTTTACTTTTTCTTTTCCATATTTGTCTAAATATTGGTTTGTTATTCCTTTATACATTGATGTTAGATTTTCAATTTCATGTATTCTTAGTTTTATTTGGTTTGTTACTCTTCTTCCATAAGGTACATTTGTTTGAGTCCTTTAGTCATTTAGTAGCCTTGGATTTTTAGTTACTTAATTTAATATTCTTACAACTATTTTTTCTATACCTTTTGGTTCTTAAATTAGCATTTCACACATAATCTAACCAATTGTCCAAGTTATTCACAATGTTAAGAAAAATTCATTTCTTTTGACTTTACTACATTTTTTGTTTATTTCTCTTTAGTTTTGTATCCATAGTGTTTATCCAAATCTATCTTTGCACCCACAAGGATCAAAAATGTAAAAACTAAGTCAGCCCAACCAACTTAGTTTGGGACCTAACTACTCTATTTATTATGGAAGTCAACTAGGTTGACTACATCAAATAAAAATATGTAAGGGTTTAGGGTCAAGCATGACTATATAAAAAATTATTTCACCTTATTTCCAATAAAAAATAATCATTTTTTTGAGTGTATTTATGATTTGATCTTCCACCATTCTACTTCAAGAGTCATATATTAGGTTTTCATACTTATTTGGAGAATAATATTATCTTTTGAAGATGTCTTGGACGTATAAGACAAGTATTGTATGCTAGATATGACATATATTTTTGATACTTATGACCCACAACAACCCCTTGCAAAGCACCATTAGCCAAGGGAAAGATTTAGCTTAAATGGATTCATCTTCGAAGTAAGTATTCCTAACTCCTATTCCTATATTCTGGTAAATATAATTTCATAAATAATTTCTAATGAATGTATTATTTATCCATGATTAGGATTACCTCTACATTAGCTTGAGTATATTTCTACTTTGCATATTTATTATTCCCCATTTATGGCACAAGCTTTGGTAAGCACTAGATTATATTTACTTTACTTTGTTACAAACCATAGGACCTAGTTAAGGTTATTCTGTGGTATTACTTGACTAGAGGATTTATAACCCTATCTAGTGATATTATATGGTAAGAGACACCTTATTATGGTCTACCAGATCCATATTGGTCATGACCCAAATTGTCCAAATGTAACAATAAGTTGAATGGCTAGTTTGATTTATCTTCTCCAAGATATGATTGATTCATATATCAGATTAAATTTGTCTTGTATATATTCTCCAACTCTCTTCTATTTTAAATAATATATTTATTTTCCTTTGTTACATCCACACATAAAAACTTCAAAGAACATAGTACAATCACTAGATATAATAAAGAGTAGTTGCATAAAAATAATAGATATAACCAATCAAGTTCATTTAATCTTTAATTTTATTAAAATATTTCATTCTAAAACATATAAACATACACACAGTACAAAAAATATAAAATATAGATAAATAAAACTTGAATCTTAGAGATAATTTTATTCATTTACATAGCAAATAACATTGTGCAAAATAAAAAAACTAAACATCAATTTAGAATTCATCTCAATACAGATCAATTATATTCATAAATAACCACTTAAAAGAAAATTGAAACTAGAATTTTATCTTGTATTTATGAAAAAACATGTGAATACTTAGGATTTGTGATTAGTAAATCTAACCTAGATTTTTTGATAGGCTTTACATTTACATTTATAAAATTAAATTGAATTGCATCATTCACTCATTTTCATTCAAAAATAGGAGAGAGAGAGAGAGAGAGAGAGAGAGAGAGAGAGAGAGAGAGAGAGAGAGAGAGAGAGAGAGAGAGAGAGAGACTCAGTTAGATGCACATAGGAAAAACTCTTATCTTTCAATATTTCAATTTAGGAAAAGATAAAATCAAAATTTGTGTATTTCATATTATTTATTTTAGCTATAAGTATTATATTTATTAAAATTTTTGAAAACCAAAAAAATGAGGAAACTCAAATAATTAATTTTATTTAACTTGCATCTTTAATTTATTTCATTTGAAATAATATTCATTTTAGCAAGTAGTTTGGTTTAATTTTATTTTCAAGAATCAATAAAAATAATAAAAATATAATTCAAACTAAACCTAGTCCAAACAAGTAAGAGTGACAAAAAATTTATATCACATCCATATAAATGAAAATCAAAAATTCACTTACACACACACACACACACACACACACACACACACACACACACACACACACACACACACACACACACACACACACACACCATATGAACATGTGCACACATTCTCTCTCTCTCTCTCTCTCTCTCTCTCTCTCTCTCTCTCTCTCTCTCTCTCTCTCTCTCTCTCTCTCTCTCTCTCTCTCTCTCTCTCTCTCTCTCTCTCTCTCTCCACACACACACACACACACACACTCACTCACTCACTCTCTCTCTCTCTCTCTCTCTCTCACACACATGTTTAATAAATTTTAGACCCACCTTATTCCACCATTGGATGATGCTTCTTGAGGGTCCTTATACCTATAGGGTTAAGTTTTTTCTAGAGTGATAGCTCATGTTATAGTTTATACCCTCGAAGGATACATTGAATCATATATTAGACTCGAGGTATTCCATTACATCCCACTCTAAACCTTATTACTATCTATCTTGATGCTTCAAAACAAATAAACACACCTAATATAACCCCTAACCATATTGAGACTTATTCACATTGTAACATGCATATTTAAAAACCTCAAAGTTTAAGCCTTTTGGTTTATTTTACTTTTTAGGAACTATTTAAAATAATTTGGACTTATCTATAATCCAATTGAAAAACAAATATCAATAATAAAACTACATTATTCAAAATTTTATACTTTTAAATTCTCTCCAATCTAATAAATGGGGAACTGATCCAAATTATAACCATAATCTTTGCATGCAAATTGCACAGAACCAAAAATATATTCATTTTCAAAGATTATCTCATATCTAGTTTAGGAACATGAGTAGAGATCATATGAAATAGTCCTTTTTTCATTAATACTATCCTCATCCTATTTTGATTCAATTTGTGGATGATATTGGATGGTCAGAATTAACCCCATCATGATATGAGGGTCTTGTAACCTAGTTCATCCCAATATCCTTAGTTTATCATTGGCCCATCAATACAATACCTTATGATCATTAACATTGAATATTATTTGGGTTTTATCTCCTTTCCATTTTAATCTCTTGAAGTGAAAAATAATATGGGTGATAACTTTAGGTATCTCAATGAAAAAACCTTCATTACCTGTCATCCAAAACCCCATCATTGTACCTCAATCCAAATAGTTTATTTCTCAACCTATGATAATTCATAACCCTAAACTAAATCATCATATTCATCCTTATCACTAGACCATCCATATTTTTATCCATTCATCAAATGTCTTAGCCATACTTCAAAAGTTGAAGCATATAAAGGTTAGCATGTCAATTTTTGAGTGTACATGTACATTCTATCCATTATCATATATACTTTTAATATTTTCATCCTATTTTTCTTTAATACATTGGATTATATTTATTCATGTTATTCATGGTTATTTATTATGCCTATAAATCTTATACCTAAATATCCTACTACAACTACAACTAGATTTTAGTGATACTGATTGTGATTTTACAATACTATCATTTCTTAATAATTTTGTTTTCAAATTTTTATTCATTATTGATGTGGAGAATATAGGTTTTATCATTAAAATATTCACCCTTTAATATTTTATTCATTCCTCCTCACTTAAGTGATATCATGGGAACAATCCTAGGTTGTATGTGAACTAAAAATGGATTGAACCTCTAGATAGGGCTATCTCCCTTGATGCATCACTTAGGAATTATCACTAAAAGTACTAACTTTTAAGGGAAAATAGAGAGAGAACTTAAAAAAAAACTAAACTGAGGAAGTGATACAAAAAATTGTTGACCACTACCACATATCTACAAATGCACAACGAATATAGGATAAATTTATTCATACACTACTCCTAATCTATTCCTCTCACATAAATATTACAATATGAAGGTGTTACATGATGATTACGTAAGGAGTGCTAATTTTAAAGAGGACTAAACTACAATAATGAAATATTTCCTCACTTAACCTTCATAGAACCACTTACACACTTCATATGACCTGCAATATTGAGTTCGAATTGCATATAGGTGAGAGAATGAGACAACATGTCAAGGAGAGATAAATTAACCCTAGAAAAGATCAATCATTCATGACAAAACACTAAAATACAGTCATAATAGAAGGTAAAACCATCTTATCTATTACTTACATGGATTATAAAAGGAGTAGGGTTGCACTATACTCAATTACAAGATTCATCAAAATCCCAAATTCAAGAATATATATATATATATATATATATAAGAGTGTCAGAAAGAGAGAGAAGAGATGTGTAATAATTTTATATGACAAGTTTCATCTCATGAGGAACAAGATATAATCAATAAAACTATCAAATACGTAGTTATGAAATCTCTTATCAACATGTGTATCCTTGATGTGATCCTCTTCTTCATCAATGGTGGATTAGATTGACTCCTCACCTTCTTGGATGACTCATCCTCCTCAATTGAAATTTCCCTCCTCCTAATTTAGAATCGTAAAGTTGCATTATTACTATCCTAACTCATATTGAACTTACCACTAACCTTTTTGACACTTGGTTATGATATGCTATCTTTAATTGATGCCTTTTCTTCACTCTTAGTCATGATAGATATTATTCTTCTTTGGCCATATATGATTGATAGTCAATTAGGTATGATTTGTTTGATATTATCCATTGTAATGGTGATAACATATCTATGATAAACTTATAACATGTTGAGGATAATATCTTAGATCTTAAAAACCATATTATGGCATGATTCATAACATCAAAGTAATCTAACCATCCTAATTTATCTATATTAGGTGACCATATCATGTTTTCACAAACACCTCTAGACTAAATTTAAATTGTGGAATTGTAAAAAAAAAATTAGAGACAAAAAAGTGGATTTTTGGGTCTGAGAAGGTATAAGCCCATATGAAACACTCTCCCCAATGATTTTCATTTATTCACATACTCAAACACCTTGTTTATGACTTAAAACCTTGTAAAAATACAACATTAAATATATCTATATAGGTGAAAGTATAATAAATTTTCATGGTGAGGACCCTATTTTAGTGCATAATATTCTTCATGTATTTATCATTCCAATTCAATGAATTTAGATCCATATATTTCACTTTGCTTTTTATCGAGCTTTTACTAGTTTTTAAGAAAGGTTTAAGGGTGTTTAGGTTCATAATAATAAATCATACATTTATACTACTTAACCTAAAAATAAATTATATTGAGTTGAATTACATAAGCCTATTCAACATACCAAAACTACATTGTCTCCCATTCACATTAAACATTAACTTTTGATCAAAAGATGATGAATCTTTTTTATTATTTAGCCCTATTTTCGAGGTTGAGAAGGGTTGTTTGGCATAATAAGGTGTAAAAAAGTTTTGTTTTGGATATAAAACCATAATTATATAATTTTAAACCTAAAATTATATTTTACTATGTTTTCATGTTTGAATTGACACTTTCATCTAATGAAACTATCCTTAATCTCTAAAAAAAGTGTTTGTAGCTAGTCACACTAAAGTGAGCCTAGCAGACCTTTCCCAATATTTAATTTATTTATCATGGATCCAAAATTTAATGGATTTGTTTAAAAATATGTCATTAATACCATAATATTACTCAATTTTACCAAAATATTACTCAATTTTAAAAATACTTTAAAACATAAAAGTTTTCTCCATTTCTCATACACATGCTTGTGTGTGATCATTAAAACTTTTAGGCATAATTGGCCTTATTGAACCCTTCATTACCTCCAGTCACATTAAAATATATATGAAGACTTCATTATCATTTATAATTAAAATTAATATGTTATTTTACCCTCTTATATACCTCATGGATTTAGACATTCATCGATACATTTTTCATCAATTAACTTAAAAGATGCATGTAGGTTTTTCTAGGCTCTTAACTACAATATTAAAGGTGTATATTCCCCATTATATATTTATTGGTTTTTATTGATATTATAATTTTTATCATGATTATATTTACCCTATATATTTTTGATAACCCTTTACTTCACATCATACATGTGCTCTTTTCTCCATTTTAATGTGATAGGTTTGTAGGTGGTGTTTAGGTTTGTCACTTGTAGACATTTGGGAATGAAGATTTTGACTTTTATAAAACTCCTTAAAATTTTTAAACTATTTCACCATATCTCATTATTATTCTCACAACCCAAATGACCTTTAAATGTCATATCCAACACACAAAGTGCACATTCATATAGGTGGCCTATAAGTGATGGTTCGAGTCTCTTGACTGTTGGGCCTTGAAGTTTGTGTTTCTTGAGTAGGTCCTGATCCTCTTGATGTTACTATTAATGTTATATACATTAATCCTATTCTCTCTAACCCTTTTAAGACCACCAAACATCAATTCAATACCACACAGATAATGTTCTCCCATCTAGGCTTATGAAAAACCTGTAGATGGTTATTTAAGCGTCATGACTATAGGTTTACCAAATTTCATTCATTGGGATGGATTATAGTCATTAATAATTTTATAATAGGATTAAATATTTCACTTACCTTTATTTATGACCCATAAAACTTTATGATTCCTTAAATCACTCATCACTAATAAGATTTTACTCATACTGCCTACTACAAGTCTGTAGGCAATCATTTGGGCTAAAAACCTTCATTTCTCCATGTTTGGTACTTTTGAGTACAATTTACCAATTATGGTGATGCAAAGTGTATACCAAGTACTATCACACTTTTTCCTTATTCAATACACTTGTCTTTATTTCTTGATCAACTTCCTTTGATAATAGTTCTATGGTTCACTCTTCAAGAGATTTACTAATTTATCTCATGCTATCTAATTCTTTTTGTCTTCCTTTATAAAGGTTTCAACCCTATCTACACTTCTATTAACTCTATCCACACTTTCAATCTCTCACTTCCTTTCTTTACATAATTCTAACTACACTAGACACTCCACAAATGGGCCTCTAATGACCTATAAAAATTATTAGACACCTAATAGACTTCGAAAAGATAAAAATGAAATTATTTTGTGGTCCTCAAGGGATTCTCCTGCATCATACTACCAAGTTGAGAAATCTCTACCATAATTTCTTGATGTTTATCTTGGCATATGTTTTTTATTTAATACAATGAACCTCCTCACGAAAGGTGTTTACCTCCACTTGCCTCTCATAGAGGTGAAAATGCTCCTAGGCCCCACATTTAGGCCTTTTATTCTTTATCTTCATACTTTCACATGAAACCAACTTGTTAAACAAAACATGTCTACTACCAATTTCTTCTTCTTGTATTGCATATGCATGCCACTATTCCTCTTCAAACTAATTCATCTCCTCCTTAACTCCATCTTCAACCATTATTTTAAGTATTCATTCCTCTTCCTTCTTCACCAATGCTTCTTGAGATACACATTTTAATTCATGAAAAACTTGTATTTTATCCTTACATACCTCATTCTTATGTACATTCTTGATTTTTTGTTGTATATCAAGTTCTTCTTCATGACGGCTCACTATCTCTTGTACTTTCAAAGGTTACATAGTCATCTTCACTATCCCTTCTTCTTGATTGATTTCATGGAATTTCTTCCTATTTTAAAACTCTAAGACATCCTTCTCTTGTTCAAAACTCCATTTCAAACATATAAGTTCATCCATCATTCCTCATTTAGTTATTTGATCTCTACCTACATTTAGTTCACAAAACAACTCATTAGACACAAAACTTGAAGCCTTTATATTATATATTTCAATTTCCACCTTCTTCAATTTTTTGGTTTCAATCCCAAGCCACTACTCATCCATCTTAGCTATTATATCAATCATCATATTACTATCTCCTCTTTCATGGACTTGGCTGCCATGCTTGCCATGACTTTCTTCTCTCTTAAGCACTCCCATTGGTGCTCTATCGTACTAATTTGGAACCTTGTGCCATATCTCTCTTATCCATATTTGTGGACTTACATTCTTGCATATCAACCAACTCAACACAACTCATCTTCTTTTCTTCCTTGGGTGCTTTGATCAAGCCTAAAGCTTCCATAGCTTTACTACAACATTGCATCATCATTATCCTTTCATATTTCCTATCTTATTCACCCTTCAATGCAATAATTGTATAATGTCTTTCCATCCTACTTAATAGTATATGTGTTATCTTTACCATCATGTATGGCATGCCTAGCAAACTTCCATAGTCTCCAAAGTAATAAGTGACACACACTTATAGGCAACTTTATCTCTATATTATCCTATCTTGAAATCAACCTAAATTTATTCACTTAACAATATTTGGTGTCCTTTCTAAAACCATGAAACTATGATGGTTATAGATATGGCATCCTCTTCAATCTCAATTTTTTCACCATCTCTAAAGAAATTATATTATTAGTACTACCACCATAAATAACCAAATTACATACCTTACCATGAGCTTTACATCTATTTTGAACAAGCTTATCCTTTAGACTGGTTTCTTACCTTGATTTTTCTATAATAAAATCCTCCTCATGAGTAATGACTCACTCTTGACATGTCCTCTATTATCATTCTCTTCTCTCACTCTCTACTTATACGTACTATTTCTCATATTTCATGGACACTCTATTGCCCTATGTTCTTCTCTTTTGTAATTCCAACATTGCCCCTAAAATCTATGTCTTGTTCCTTGCATCATTGGAAATTCATTCCTTCTCAACTTTTAACCTACCAATGGTCTGATCTACCTTACATGGTGTTTCCCCATGCCTTCTTGAACTTTTGTTGCATGTCCTTATCATCTCCCTTGTACTACCTCTTCATTTCCTATCTCTTTCTATTCTTTTCTCTCTCTCTCCTTGAGAACATCTTCAATGGCCTCTATCTTCATCACCAGTGGCACAATCAGTTGTGTTACTTGGTCTACCAAACTCTTGACTAACTCATCATCGCTACTATCTCTCTCCATGGAGCACTATATTTGATCACCTATCCTATAGTATACTACAAAACAAATCTTGTTAATCTAATTCATAATCCAAAAAATATTTTTCTAGCTTTGATACCAAAATGATTCAAAGCATATACCAAGTACTATCACACTTTTTCCTTATTCAATACACTTGTCCTTATTTATTGATCCACTTCCTTTGATTACAGCTCTATGGTTTGATCTTGAAGAGATTGTCCTTGCATATTGTGGTTCAATCCACTATCATGATTTTTCACTCTAAAATCCTCTTGACTATTTAAGTAAATTGACCTTGTATAGGTTTGTGTCAACTTTTAAAGTCTCTTACTACATTCCTCTATAAAACAAATATTACAATAACTTTTAAAAGCTTCACACTCACTTACCTCAACATCTTCAAACTCTTTTCCATCGATTCAAAGGTCCCTTATTTTCAAAGAAAATACTTATAGTCTAACCTACATTCTTTACCATAGTTAACATGGTTTATTATAAGAAAATATATAATCAAAAATAATCTCTTCAAGGTTTCTTGCATGTAACATCAATAATAATAGTAAAAACCTTGGGAAATGTAAGGACACTCTATACCAATGTTATTATCCACTATCCACCCAAGCTCAGTCTATAGTCAACAACATTATGTCAATGATAACAGAATATGAATCTATGTTCATGAAATAGGAACCATTTTACTTTATGATTTGAAACTAGTAACCACTCTCAAACTCTCACTTTCTTTCTTTACATAATTCTGACTACACTAGACACTCTACAAATGGACCTCTAATGACCTCTAACAACTATATGACACTTAATAGACTTCTAAAAGACAAAAATGAAATCAGTTTGGAGTCCTTAAAGGATGCCTGTAGACTAAATGGGTATATAGAGTAAGGTGAAAAATATTTTTAATTATTCTCCATCACTCCATTTCATACAAACCACCTTAGAATTTCACTTGAACCACTCATAGTTATTCTTTTGGATCATACAGTCCACTTAGATTTACATAGTCCATTTAAGTTTCAACATGAGTTGAGGTCTGATTTGTTTAGGTTTCAAGTGTATAATATTTTTATAATGAATATGACATAATATTATGATTTAAAAATATAATTTACACTCAAATAGACAACCATTTTATACCAATAGTGACCTACAAGTTTACAAACCTATAGGTTCAAAATCTTCATTTAGACTTGGCTTGAAATGAGAATCTTAAATCTAGACATATAAACTTGACACATAGACACCTATTTAGAATTATCTTAATGTCTCTCTCAATATGTCACTTTTTATTCAAGGATCATAAATAATGAAAACATATCCTCACCTGACTAGGGTTACTCCACCATGGCTACAAATTCTAACTAGCTCAAATATGCATGCATAGTTGACTACCTTTCCTAAATTTCATTCTTATCATGATGCTTAAAAGGTATGGGGAATATTTATTATATTTTATAAACTAAAAACCATATCATTTCATTCATCTCATACACTAAGATACTTAACTACCCCTGCAAGCTTGACTGTCATGATTAACCTAATAACTCAAGGCTATTTGGCATTACTACGAAGATGATTATGAATAAAAGTAAGAATATATGGTATTATAGGGGTCAAATAGTGTTCATTATTACATACATAGTCATATTCATGCATTCAATCAACCTCAGAACCTTACATTTGGATAAAACTAACCCTGATGAGGATTTGAGTCCCTTTCCTACACCTTAACTTCTTATCGGTTGTTTATAAAGTTAAAGAACCTAACTAAAGAAAAAATGCCACAAAGTGAAATGGAATTATGGTCATCTATTATTTCCAATATTTTGGGTTCTTACTTTATCTCTCCCTAGAGTAGCATTCACAAATTGGTTGGCATTTTGAGGCTACCAAGATGCTCCATGGAGAAATGGAGGAGCTTTTTACCCTGTTACACTCTATAACTCATTATTTTTAATGTATTTAGGTATAAAAATATAATAGGGACTATTTGAGAAGTTTTTAACATTCCCACCAATATAGATCATCTATAAAAATAACTCCAAAAACATGGTTTTTTCAATATTATACCTGTACTGCCATTTAGAACTCTTGGAGTGGTGAACCAAGTGACTATCTAGCTTCCCCTAAATTTTATGAATGTGTAAGAGAGTTCCAAATTATTTAATACATATTTTTTTATTTCAAATATTTCAATAACTCCTAATTTTCCATTTATAAATGATAAATAAATAGTTATAAGTAGATTCTAATGCTAAAAAGCAATTATCAAGACATTTAGAAGATGTGTACATACAAGTACAACATGATGTCCTAACATAGTTATTAGATAACATAATAAAAAACCCTATTCCATTATATAACCCTCAAATTTTCTATTTACTAACAAGTATCATCTCCATGTTGAAATGTATAATAAGACTAAAGCAGATGAAATACCTTAAATTTATAAAAACTACCTTAATCTCTCTAAATTACTTGAAATACAATATGATCAACTTACTATATGTGTTCCTTAGTTAATTTGGTTAGCTTTAGATCATGGTTATTATTTGAAGGGTCACCACCTGGTCCTTGAGCATAATTCCTCATTAACTTGATTTAATACTTAAACTTAAATTTTTTAAAATTACCTTAAACAATGGTAAACACATAAAGAATAGCACAATGAATGACTAATACATGACAAGATGAAATGGCATAAAATTTCTACATGCTATACCATTTTAAATGACCTTATGAGCCACCAAGGAAGACACACCACATAGCATATTAAATCATTAATGACTAATACAAGACCTTCATAATCGCTATAAAAAAAGTTAAGATCAAATAAATCAAAGTTTTGAAATATAGTAATTCATGGTAGCCAAATTTTGGCTAATTCATAAGTAATCATACACTTGTTGAACCTTAAAAATCTAGATTGGGTTTATCTAAGGTTAATGGGGATAGAGATAGCCTAAAGTACAAGGGTGATAAACTATCTCTGTAGCAAGTAAATTATATTCTAAAATCATATATAACATATGATAAATTTATTAAACTCATATAGGTTATATGTATTAACTAAAACTATTCTAGATATGGAAATTATAAAGAACTAATGTACTTAGCTGGTTCTAATGCTAACATAGTTTTAAATATAGAACAAGAAAAAATTAGACTATAATAGGATTATGGTATAGTCACCAAATTCTAATTTGAATACCTTTATATCCTCAAACACTAGCATCAAACTTGAATGGTTGAGTTGATGCTAGTGTCTAAAATTAATGCATGTGTCACTTATGAAGTACTTCATATAAAGGATACGACCACATAGATTCTTTTCAATTTATATTCACCTTCAGTCTAATGCATTTAGATCAAGGTCATGGACTGTTGATCCTTGTGAAATTTTAAAACCATAGTTCATCATGTTCTTAGTGATCTTACAGAAAATGTGTTAGTGTTCTTGGCACCCCTCTCTCAATGAGTGCTATCTACATAGCCAATAATCCAAAGAGTGACTCAAACTGATCTAGTTCTTCCCTATGAGTTTTATTATGTGTTAATCATGAAATATGTAAAAATCAAGTACAATAATGACCTAGCTTGTAACATGGAAAATATAGCTCTTGGGTTGCTCCTTTAGTAATTCATGAATATGTTTGTTGTGCCTATGAATGATATAAAGATAAGAGAAAATAGGAGAGATTTTATTTATTGAGTACTTTATTGAATAATTTTATAAGTTCTCTTAGGTTTTTCTTAGTGTATGCTAGGTTAGTAATGAATGAGGGTTGATATTCTATTTATATCATTCCTTTTCGATAATTAACTTGAATTAAAAAAATTAGGCCAACAATTAGGGTATGTTTTATTTGCATATTGGATTAATATATGGCACTGAATAATTACTTTTTAGTAGGAAAACTACACCGATCTAGGTATTTGTCTAGGATGATAGTGTAAAGAGAATAGGAAAGTTGGTATAGACTCAGAATGTGTAGAGGTAGAAGATAAGTAGGTTTTAAGCATTTTAGGAAAGAAAATAGGTCTAGTTCATCAACATAAGACTAGTTGGACAAAGATATGGTCTATGGGGTACAGTGAAGTGTAGATGAGAGACTTTTTAAATTGTAAAAAGGTCTATAACTTATAGGAACAACCAAGGTTTGATTTTCCAACCATACAAGACTGAGGTGATACATAATTCATAAATATCATGTACCTTTCCCCCTTTAGTATAGTAATTAAATTTATGATTTAAATGAAAATAAAGAGTACCTAGGTGTGTATATCACACCTTGCATTTCCATGATTCTAACTTCATCAATTTAATTGTGACTGACCTATAGCCAAAACCATGTTACGGTACATAATTATTGCACATAATACAAAATTTAAAGCATTGAAAATATTAAAATTTAAAGAGTAGGGTTTAAGCGTATACTTTTGTATCAATGTAATTGCCTTGCATATTGACAAGTTAATTTGAAAAGACATACTATTATATAAATCTAAAATTGAGATTAAGACAAATATTTATAAATATGGAAAATGCATATATATAAGGAGATAGATAGAGATTGTAAGGCACATGCCCCTAGACTTGGAGAGAAGGTGAGTTTCTTCTCATTAGTTAAGGTTAACTCAACCATGAAACCCAATCATACTTATAACCTAGTGAGTATGAGTGAACCAAGTCAAATCTCACTATCAAACTAGTGAAGATCGATAATAAAATCAATTTGAACTAGAAAACTTGGCAATATTGAGTGATTTTATCACCTCAACTATAACAAAATGAGAACAAACTAATATAGTAGATTATGTTAATATAGTCTATACAATTATAACCTGGTGGGTGATGATAATCCCCAAAAGTGTTTTGAAATATAAAATTTGTTTGAATTTTGTAATATTAGGTGCACATTGCATAGCATATGCACCTTATATATGTCTCATGTTGAAACTATTTATAATGATGATACCAATGTAATTATATAATGTTATGCTTTTGCCAATTTAAAAACCATTTACGTTTGGAGAACATACTTCCAAAGAATGCCCACAATATATATGGAAAAATATAAAAACTTAAGTAAGTGCCAATGTGGAGGACATGTTTCAAAAAAATTCCCCCCCACTAAATATTGAAACTAATATAAGAACCAATGATGACATGTTTTTAAAACATGTCCCCACTAAATCTTGGTTTGTCAATTACATAATAAGTGTGTATATCATGCTTCTAAATCATTGCCCCACTTAATCTAATTTTTTTTAAAGTGTGAAGAACATGCCTCTATGACATTCCCAAACTAATATTCACCCCTTTGAGGTGAGGGGATAATAGTAACCTATAGTTACCTCAACTTAAAATAATAAGACAACTGTATAATCTATGATTGTAACCATGTAGCATATAAGATAACATGCCTAGGTAAATATAACATTGAAGTGTATATAAAAATGTGATAACATGAAAGCCTAATATGCATGATAAATATAATAACAATGTATAGATAGTAATAATAAAATCTAAACAAGGAAAAAAGCACACACACAAGAGCACTCAAAACCATGTCAATATACAATTGTCCTAGGAGATCGTAAACAATCGTCATGTTCAAATGATACACAATTAAAGGACATGACTTAATCAAATGTCCAAAAAATTAAGTATGACATATTAAAACTTACAATAAATAATACATAGGTATGGGGGTTAAAAACAAAGGAACATATTCGAATGATGGAAGAAGAAAATAATAGTGATGTAAGACACTAAATTAAGTGAATAAACGAAAACATAAGTAACAATATTAAATGTATCATAGTACCCCATGGATCAAATGTGTTATAAAAAAAAACACAAAGTTCATATCATATTAATTACCCTATGACATATATATTAATGGATAAAAGCATGTGTAATTAAATATATGAGCTCAAATGTGCCAATGATAATTGATCTTCAAACCATATAACCTATGAGTATCATGATAAAACATGTGAATTATATGAATGTACATATGAAATGAGTAGAATAAATTAAAAACATATAAAAGTGGGAATATATCATGTAAATAAGTATGTAAGATTAATTGATCTATCATCCATCAACATGGAGATATTACATAGATGCTAAGGAGCTAATATAGTGTGTAGGTATTGAAATTGTTTTTAGGATTTTTGAATTTTTTTACTTTGTCTTTGATACTTTTGGAATATTTGAAGAGGAAACATTATCCTACTATCCCATCCAAATAATTTTCATATGTGTATCTACCCACTTGGAACCCAAAGCATTATATTTTTTGTATTTCCAAAGAACATATATAAGTGGAATATTTGTCAATGTAGTGTCTATGATACTCTTTGTATGTATAATAGGAATCTATAATCATGAAGGGATATTAGGAGTATTAGGAGTTCATGGGAATCATATATAATGGGTGCCCATAATTTGATGGAGGAGGATGTGCATTATATTCCATTTTCATTTCTAGTTCCTTCTTAAAATGGTCTTCTAAAAGTTCGTTAAATATTTTATGTTTATCATGATCACTAGGTTGGGAACTTGATTCCTTGGGAGAATTATAAAATTTAATATTTTGGTCATGAATAAGGTTTTTAATATTATGATTGAATTAAATTTTTTTTTCATAGAATGTCTTAGTCCTTAGTGATAATCATAATAAGAATTTGCATCATATCCTTTGGGTAGAGGTCTATTAATATCAACCTCTATCAGATGATGGATAAACATAAGATGACATTATATCATTCATGGGATTATTGAAGTGAGAGATTCAAGTAAGCATGTAATTTATCTCCTTGTTTCATTAGATATTACAAATGGATTAGGCCGCTATGAAAATATGTTAACTATGGTTATTTCTTCCTTTTTAGGCTCAAGAGGTTTTACCCTATAACTTGGTTTGATTTTAAACCTGTTAATAGATATAGAGGCATCTGGTGTGTTTGATAAATATTTATGATTATTTAATAAAGTAAGCTTCATTTCATGGTACCATATAACATGGCATAAATCACCAAAATATTTGAACTTCTTAAAAATAATTGGCTCATGTGAAGGAGCAAGCAAAATTTGCTTGAATATGTCTTGTATTTATTTATCATAGGATTGGTCATTTTAGCTAGCATTATCCTATAACTCAAGACATATTCTTTGATAGGTTCATTTGTTCCTTGTTTGATTTTGTAAATTTGAGCATAAGAATTATTTTTATAAATATTAAAGGAAAAACATGCCAAAAAATTATCTACAAAAGGTTTGAATGATTTCATGGATGAATAAATGTTCATTTTTAATTAACAAGATAAAATATCTGTTATAAATTACACACACAAGGAGTGAATGTGTGAACTTGACCAATATTCAAGTCGTATAGGAATGGGAAACACCACATAACTTGGCATAGATTCAAATCTTCTCAAAATTAGAAAATTATACAAGAGATTTGTGGTTATATTTTATCCTTTGAACCAATATACTAAAGGAGAAATTGAATAAAATTTCATCTAGTTAGTTTTAATGAACTAAAATTAAAACTCTATTTTGTGATATTAATTGACTATAAATCTAGAAGGTCATCCAATTCATTGAATAAGAAAATTTGACTATCACAAATTAATATTGACAACACATCAAGTCCTAGAAAAGATTTAATTTTTATATTAATGGATTAAACAACATATGATTGGAATCAAACATACCTTAAGAGTATATACTTACATCAAATGATGAAGGATGGGGGGGTTAACGACAAGGTGATGAGATATAGTGAGGGTCAATAAGGGAGTGATTAGCGATGATGAGGGATAAGGAAAGAGTGATTAGGAATTATTATGGATGAGGAGGGAGTGACTAGGTATTAAGAGGGATGGTGATGGTCAATGAAAGATTGATCAGGGATTATTATAGAGTGTTTATATATGATAAGGAATATTTAAGGTAAATGAAGAAGTGATTAGGAATGATTAGGGATGGTGATGTTCAATGGAGGAATGATTTTTTATTTTAAAGGAGTGATTGGAGATGATGAGGGAAAATTAAGTTCAATGAGGGAGTGATAAGGGATGATGATGGATGAGGAGGGAGTGATTATGAAATATTATGAATGAGGAGGAAGTGATTAAGGATAATGAGGGATAGGGAAAGAGTGAATAAGGATGATGAGGGATGATAAGGGATTGATTAGGGATGATGAGGGACAATGAGGGTCAATGACAGAGTACTTAGGCATGATGAGGCATAGTGAGGATAAATGAGGGATTGATTAGGGACAATGAGTAATGAGGAAATAATGATTATAGGTGATAAGGGATGAGTAGGGAGTGATTAGTGATGAGGGAGGGATGATGGACAAGTGTAATTATCACAAATTGGTCATTTTATGTGTGTAGGTCATCAATGTGACCTATGCTACTGTAATTACATGATTCTAGATCAAGTTAAAAGTGAGTGGTTTGAAAACTTCACTTCTGACAATATTAGGACTCTTTAGAAAATCAAAGAAGCAATCTATAAGGTATAAAAACGTAAAATTTGACTATATGTTTATCAAAAGTGGACATAAATTGTAAAAATTATGCCCTAAAATCCATAGGTTCAATACTGAGAGCATAAAAATGCCTAAATACTGACCAAATTGAATTTTAAAAAATTATATTTTCTACATTCAATGGAATGCATCTATGAGATTAAATCTATTAGATGCATAGTGACCCTAATTTATTATATTTACTAAAATAGATCTAAAGTATTAGTAATTAATATATATTTAAATAAATTTTAGATTCAAGTAATTATTTCCTTCATGTACATGTTCTTATGATTTTGGTTTCAAGATAATAGGGACATGTACATTCATCATAATGTGTACATATTCCTAATAATGATTACATGTTATTAATAAAAATGTATGTTTTATGAGGAATTTGTACATATTCTTAAGTTTAGTGGTTTTGATCATGAATTAAAATAATGTGTGTTATGACCATGTGTTATCACCATAACATGTATGTGATATTATCATAACATATATGTGTTAGCAGAAATGTCCATAAAATATTCCCCCAACTCCATGCACGTATCATTATAGAATTTTTATTCCATGAATAAACCCTAAATTTTGATTCAGATAGAAGTGCTAAAATGTTTGTAAACCTATGCTTTTATAACAATGTTTTCTATAGGTAAAACATGTAGAAATTTAGTCACTTAAAATTATTTTCCAAGATTCAATCCCTTTAATAGCCCTCAGAATCCAATTGGCATAGAAATAAATTTTGTAGATATCAATAATGTGCATGTTTCTATCATCACGAGGAAGGAAAAAACTATTCTAAACAACTCTATGAAATTATCTAGTCTTATTTTCATTAGTCCAAAGAACACATCTAATAAATTTATATATCTTATCATACAAATATTTTTATGGATCCTAATGGAATGATTAGTAGACATGAGTAGTTACCAAAATTTTGATACAAACATAAAATTTTCCTACTAAGGAAAATGGCTTGGTTATCTAGTATGTATTTATTTTATGTATTATTTTAGTCACATAGTACACTAATTCATCAAGATAATAGTCAAAGGTAAAATAAGTGACTAGGAAATTTATTTTGTCTTCCCTAATAATACATATCTATTGAAAGTCTTTGAGATAATCCAAAAAATACATCATACTATAACTATAACACAATATTTTGTCCCATAAAAATTAGATCTATAACCTTTTCAATAAAAAAAAAGGCAATGTAGTGCCTCTTTGAATGAGGCCTTGTTCTCTAAAAGCACATGAGGAAAGAATCGTATATGAAATTCTCATCAACAAACTATGTTTTTGTCACGAGTGGAAAATATGTGAATTAAGCTATGGTTAACTTTATAAAAAAAAATTAGCTAAATTGTTAAATTACAAAAACATATAACACCAAATCAAGAAGGTAAATGTGTCAAATAGAGAAAACATCTAGAGCCATAATAATAATGGACATTGAGGGTTAAATAATCTGAGGCATATAATAAGAGAGTCTCAAATTTTGAAATAAAAATATCCCAACCTATGGATTTAATCTGGGAAAGGATAAATAGATGCTAATACAATCATAAGTTTTTTTTAAATTCAAGTTTTACGAAGATGGTTCTCTTCCAATAGGCATGGTCCCACTTCATTCTTAACCAAAAAATAACTATATTATCCAAAAAGAATCAATTTTTTAGTATCGTTATTTACTCTAGTTAAATAGTTATAGGAATGATGTTGTGAAGGTGAAGCATCAAAACTTTATAAATGATTTTGTAAGAGACATTGGTAATTATGATTAGTATGAAATTGAAAATGACTTATGGATATCCTTATATAGGGATGAACTTATTTTTTTACTTTATAATAATAATGTATAAACATAAATAAACTATATCCCAACACATTTGCAATTGGCTATGTAGAATTATAAGTAAAACCATCAACTCCTATTGCCTTATCGTTAGCCATGCTATGAATAGTAGCATAAAATTCATCTAGAGTGAGGGTAAATCATGTATGTTTTGATATAAATGGATATATTTTTTAGGTAAAACATTCAAACATTATTACCGTGATAAGATCTTTTATTTTTGTTTTCTTGGGTTTCAAATAATAATTTATAGTAATCTATAAAAGCTAAGAAAATGTCAAGAAGCATATGAATAAGATGTGGGTGCTTTGGATAGGTTTGATTTGAAATTTAGCCTAATTTACCAAAAAAAAAATGAAATGGTATTTGGAGGCACAATAATCAATGTTGATCCAATGTAAAGGATTTTGAATATGATAACCTTTATCCATGTTCCTTTTCACAAGTTTAATTTTATATTTAAGTTTGGTTGCTATGTCTAAAATTGGGTGTTGGTGAGGATTTGTTGAATCCATTTATTAAATATATATATATATATATATATATATATATATATATATATATATATATATATATATATATATATATAATTAAAAATAGTGCCATAAAACTATTTATAAACCTATATAGGTTAATTTTCATAGTGAAAAATGAAAGAGGCAGTGTGATTGGTTGCATCATTACACCTCTAAACTAAACTAGAAACATAAAACAATATGGAGAAATGTCCACACTATATAAATGAATTATATCATGCATTATTGGATTAGGATTTATGTACTGAAGTAGAATTTATTTTAGTTATATTAATGATATTTATATCCCCATTCTAGAATGTAATCACCATTAGAGGATAGACATAAAGACACATTATAATTTAACATTAACTTGGAAAACAGGTGTGTATTTTATATAGAAATTAGATTTTATGATTTGTAGGATCCATTTAATAATGACAAGAAAAGATCATAGGATCTATATTTCTTTACAGTCTTAAAGACCACAGACCAACTAACTCTAAGACCTGATGCTAAAAAATGATCATGTCCCTTCTATTTATAACATTCTAGGAGGGCATTTTACTCTATCTATAGAGTAACCTAGGTAGAATATAAGAGTAGATGACAACCCCATTAAATTACATGAAAATTCCATAAAATTTAAAAAAAAATGATGATTATAAATATCATCCTTATATCCTAGACGAGAAAGCCATTAAGCAGTTAAAATCCCATCATAAATATAAATTCTTGCATATAAGTGTTTTTTATATTATGTTCTTTCCTTTATTTCATAGAGGTATAAATTTAATCATTATTTTAGGTGTCCTAAATAATCATCATACATATTTTACTACTTGCCTACAATCTTTCATTCAGACTAATCTTCATAATTATCCCATCTATACAACTATTTATCCTAGCTATCATGTTGTTATACATGAATAGCCCTCTTAAACAAGGTTCTTAAAGTCATTATTTCAATCTCAAGGATTATAAATGATCCAAGGATAATTTCAATTTGATTTTCAATATCAAGTCATGTATTGTCTCATATATACCTTGCACCCTATTGTCAAACATCATCCAACTGACGGCAAAAGTGTGGTGTGTAGAGAAGATGATTACAGTTAAATTATTCTAGTAGAAACTATTTCATGGTTTGATTTAAATGTACCTAAGAAATGGATAATTGATACTAATTTTATTCAAAAACATATAAATTCCTTGTCCTATTCCCCATCTGTTAAAGACTCACCTGATAGAGCCATCATAATATTTTATTCCCAAGCCTCTAGCCTAAAATATCATATATAGAGTCTACCCTCTACCATTAGACAATGTCTCCATCTTAAAAAGATACATGATCCTTAGATAAATTAATATTTATGTACTGATTGTCAGAAAATAATCAATCATATTAATCCTTTAAGCATCCATATGATAAATAGAGATTATTCTATTGAATAATTACTTGAGAATAATAAAAGGCTTCTAGCAAAAGAAAAATTCATCCACATGGAAGGAACTTATAGGATGGAAAAAGAAGAAGAAAAATGTCATATTTGGAAAAATAATTTAGGAGATGAGTATTATACTAAAAAAGGATTCCCTAATAATTTTTATTTTAACTAATAATCACCTGATGGAAAGTATAGAGCTCAAATGTATTATACAAGATCCAGTAATAGGAATCTTGATCAATATTTTAAGGTTAAATTATTGAATTAGAATAACTTGGAAACTAAATTTTTTAATAGTAAAGTCTCTGAGATACAAGATAGCTTGTCTTAATTTTCCAAATTGCTAAAAAGAATAGATTTGTATCAAAAGGGAAAATTTTCTCAAGCTATTGGTAATCATCATAGTCTATCCACAAACCAATATGCTTAAACAATACAAAAGTTTAATATTATTGATTCCCAATGTTATTCCATAATTAAAGACCAAAGTTAGATCAATAAACAAGTCAGTAATATAGCCATTGGATTAAGTCAACAAACTTCTAAGATTGATATGATTCAGCAAAGCATAAGTCGGCTATATTTAGAATTTGATAGCCTAGTAAGATAAGTTCTAAATCAATCTCCTAAGGTTTTTTTCATCCATAAAATTTTATAATCTTTCAAGGGATTTGTATAGAACACTAATAAATATGAATCCACTAAATATCCTATTAAAATTGTCCACAATGAAGACTATACCATGAGTAATGAAACATGGTAAGATGTGATAAAAATCCAAAGATAGTCATAAAAAAATACAAAATCCAAGAGTTTTCTTGATATAAAAATATCTCTAGATAATGTTTTCCAGGTACGCATGGAAAATATAGAACCACAAGAGGTAGAGTCATGTTTTATGAATCTTGAAGCCAAATCATCCACTAGACCTCCTTTGGATTCCAAATCAGGACATTAAATTTACAACCATTTTTTTTAGAAATTCATCCATGAGCCTCCTAAAATAAGAAAGGAATTGATTCATGTTATGTTAGAATGGGCTCATAATTAGATGTTTGGACTAATTAAGGATGCAATGTTAGGTACCTAAAAAATTACTAATGGTTTCATATCAAATATTAAAGAATGGTGGGATGTTTCGGTGAAGAATTTCATCAAGCTATCTATACTCATGATGAGCTAGTTGCAAATTTGTGTAGTTCACTACATTAAGAATTTGTTGGTACTATAGATAATGAAAAAGAACCTCAAAAATTGAAGTTTATGAAAACACAACTATGTGGCATGGGCAAATTGAATAAATATATATGTTATATGGAAAATGTATTCTATAATTCTAGTGAAAAATTCAATCTTGCATATAAGCTTAGATATATTGAGTGTTTTCCTAAATATTTTCCCAATAAATATAAATTAGCAATGGGTGATCAATTACCTAGAATGTCCTTTGGAAGGATAAATATAAATATTAGAGATTTTAATACCCAATTATGTGTTGATAGGAAAAAGCATAAGGAAACTCTTAAGTTTTATAAACAAATTTGTGCTAAGTTTTGAAATGAATTGGATGATCATTTTGATTTGTATGGATGAATATAAATATAAACAATATATAAGAAAGAAAAAGGATTATTCATGTTAGTGTCCTCCAAAAAGATATGTCTAGATATAAAAATAATGGAAACCTAGATATAAATCTAGAATGAAGAAATTTTTTCCCAAAAGAATATTTAGGAAAAGAAAACATGGTTTTCAAAAGAAACATGTTATTTGTTTTCTGTGCGAAGGAGATCATTATGCTAAAAAATGTCCCAACAAAGTAAAATAATCTAAGAAAGTGAATTTATTAGCTAGTCATGATCTCAATTAATATGAATAAATTTTAATATCGGATGAAAAAGTACTTTATGAATATGATATTATTAGGGATTCAAAACCAGATAAATCAAAAATTTAAGTAGATATGAATTTTATCAATAGTGAATAAAAATCAAAATCCTTAGATTATTATTTAGAGATTGGTTTTCAAATTCATATGCTTACTACTCCTTTTCATAATGAAATTACTTTATCTTAATAAATTATATTCCTTAGAGATAATTTTTCACAAACTTTAGTCTATATGATTTTCATAAGAATGTCTCATCTTAGGATTCAAGGAATAATTTATAGAGGTCTAGAAAAGCCAAAAGAATGTCAAGAATCATATGATAAATATATGGGTGGTTTGGATAGGTTTGATTTGAAATTTAACCTAATTTACTAAAACATATTTGAAATGGTATTTGGAGGTATAATCATCAATGTTGATCCAATGTAAAGTATTTTGAATATGATAACCTTTATCCATGTTCCTTTTCACAAGTTAAATTTTACATTTAAATTTGGTTTCTATGTCTAAAATTTGGTGTTGGTGGTGATTTTTTTAAACCATATAGTAAATCTATATAATTCCTTAAAATGTGTGTCATAAAAGTATTTCTAAACATACACAAGTTGATTTCCATAGTGAAAAATGAAAGAGGTAATGTGATTGCTTACATCATTCCACCACTAAACTAAACCGAAAACATAAAACAACATGGAGAAAAGGTACACACTCGATCAATAAATTATATCATGCCTTTTTGTATTATGAGTTATGTACTCATGTGGAATTGATTGTGGTTATCTTAACGATAGTTATATCCTCATTCTAACCAGAATGTCATGGGACTATAATCAAAACATACAAACTTTGGGTTGTCAACGATAGTTTTGCAATTATAAATATAAAATAACACATGTTTAGAATGAATTGCATGGTCTATCTATTATAAAACTTGACTAATGCAAGTCTATAAATTTGAATAAGTACGATAAATAATTTAACTTACTTATCACTACCAAAAAATGAGGGTCTTATAAACCTTCAAAAAATTTAAATAAAAAATGGACTTCAGGTTCTCCCAAAGACCAATTCATAAGTAAAACAACCTATCTATGCTTAGGGGATTTAACTATGTTATAGTTTCCAAAAATCATCTAGTTGGAATAAGGTATATTATCATTTAACCATCACAGTAACATCATTATTTATGGACAATCATTACGAGCATATACAATAGTAATTCATAAATAGTAACAATCAATATAATGGATAATACAAATAACCTAATGTGATATTCCTCTCTTGAAATGATGACTAATGGATAAAATTTTGTGGCAACAAAAATAATGGTTCTTCCACATCCATTTTCATGAAAATTGGAAAAATGTGTGGTGTATTACCAAATACTTCTTAGACATGTCTACAAAAGAAACCAATAAATTATAAAATCCTACAAACATATAATATCTAAAGTACCCAATTGATAACAAATGTATCACCATGTATAACACATTAGAAAAGATAATTTTATGAGGTCTCATATAATCTATGAAATTATATTCATGAATAAGAATGCACCATGTGCAATTATCCCTCCCAATCCTCATATCCTTCCTCTAAATCTAGAGATAAAAACCATTATTTAACAATGGTTACTAGTCTAAATTTAAAATTTACCGTTTTGAAATAGAGTAATGTTTAGCCCAATTCTTTCTCTATGGTGAGTTTTTGGCACCTTGAGGTACATTTCAAAATTTTTGCATAGGATAAGTGATAGACAAGTAAATCCCAACATTAGATATAACTAACTATATAGTATTTTCTTAGTAAAATTAGATATGTGAGGTAGTGTTTAATCCTAAATTGGATAAGGATCCTACTTGGATATATAAGTTTAATAATATATAAATGTAAATGCACAAAGTTGATTATTAGATCTACACTAGGCCAATTAAATGCTAAACATAGATACAACATTTGTTAAATTTATTAAAATGAGATAGGATAGAAATATAAAGTAAAATTATGCTAGATATGGAAATGATAATGAAACAAAGAACTTATCTTGTTCTAATTCTAATATAGTTCTAGATATGGGACATGAAAGAAGTAGATTGGAAGAGGATTTTAAAATAATCACAAATTTTTTAATTGAGTGCCTCTAGACTTTTGGACACTTGTGTCTTAATTGTATGATTACATTGAGGTTAGTGTCTACATCGAACATAGGTGTTTAGTATGGAGTATATATTGGAATAGAATATGACCACCTAAATGCTTTTAGGTTTAGGATTTCTTTAGATCTAGTGAATTAATATATATGTCATAGACTGTCCTTCCTTTTCATGTAACAAAACCATAGTTGTTATGCTCTATAGTGGCTGTGAAAAATGGGCTAGTGGGAAAATGGTGTCTAGATAATATTAAACACCCCTCTATTGATGGGTACTTCCTACATATATAATACTTAGAAGAGGCCTCAAACTAATGTAATTATCCCCTATGTGTTGGATTGTGTATGAATCATGTAATACATGGAAATAATGTAAAATAATGATGTAGTTTGTAAATTAGTAAATTAGTCTCTTGGGATACTCTTTCAATACTTTAGACCTATCTATATGTTATCCCTATGATTGATATCAAAATAGGATAAAAAATGTAAGCTTTGATTTATCTAGTACTTGATTTATTGCTTTGATAAGTTTCTAAGTAGTATGTGCTAGGTTATTTTTAGGTTGGATATGAATAAGGAGTGATTTTGAATATATTTCATTCCTATCGGTAAATATATTTCATTAAGGAACTTAGTTTGACCATTAGGATATGTTTCACTTCAAAATTATATGACCTTAGGTAATTGGACACTTGTGTCAATATAGGACACTAGCATTGACATAACAGTCTAAAACTGATGCTTGTGTCTTAGTAGTAAGTAAATAAGTACAAGATCAAAACTTATAGGGAAATAAGATAAGGATATTTTAAGCATATTTTGAAATTTAGAAGATCTGGGTCATCAACATAAGACTAGTTAGATCAAGAAGTAGGCCAAACAGTATAATATAGAGTATATGCAAGACTTATGACAGAAGGAAAGGTCCATAACTTAGGGAAATAACTAAGGTCTAGGTTTTATAAGTGTATAAGATAATTGGTATCTAATTAATAAATATAATGTACAAATATATGATGGGAATTGAATTTACAAAATATGGATGGGAGGAGGAATACCATTATTTACATTTTCATAACTTTTTTTGGAGTTTTCTATTATCAAATTTATTAGTTTCTTTAGGGTTTCATTCCATATATGTGAATTTCTTATTCAAAATTGTAGTCTAATACTCCCTTTTTCCAACCTTTTCACTTTTTGGGTGGTGATTTGTTTATATACAACCTTGAGAAGA
>JARHVA010006251.1:812500-845000 GCA_037957365.1 Torreya grandis | reverse complement strand
GTAGCATACATGTTGTCACCAAATCTAATAGCCTAAAGCAGGTTGTTCAATCTTAATTTAAGATATGGGTAACATGGGAATACTTATAGGTATTTAGGTTTACCTATAGTATAAGTAGACTGCTAGGTTTAATGGCTAGCTCCTTGATTGTACCTTAAATTGCTTATCACCTATGATAACTCATTTCTTGTGGGAAAAGAGGCAAAAATATGCATGAAATTAAACTACTCTAAGGGTGATACACCATAAGTATTTACACACTACTAAATACTTTTTCTCTCTATCAAACAAGACCTAAAAACTATCTTCAAAGTCTTAATATGTTCTAACATAAGTATTTCAATATAGAGGTGATATGCATGAGACAACTCAATGTAAGTAGACCAAAGATCAGATTGATGAATCCAAGGACACTTTTACACTTTAAGGGAGCCAAACACACTAGATACACTCTATATGACCTATAGTATAAGTAGGCCTCTAGGTTTAATGGCTAGCTCCTTGATTGTACCTTAAATTTCTTATCGCCTATGCTAACTCATTTATTATGGGAAAAGACACAAAAATATGCATGAAATTAAACTAATCTAAGGGGTGATACACCATAATTATTTCTACACTACTATAATACTTTTTTTCTCTATCAAACAAGACCTAAAAACTATCTTCAATGTCCTAAGATGTTCTAACATAAGTATTTCAATATAGTGGTGATATGCATGAGACAACTCAATGTAAGTAGACCAAAGATCAGATTGATGAATCCAAGGACACTTTTACACTTTAAGGGAGTTAAACACATTAGATATACTCTATATGACCTATTAGAATGAGAAATCCTTATACTTGACATGAAAGGGTAAGGAAAAGCAAGGATATAATCACTAAAATTCACCATTTATAGCTTTGAATAATTAGACAAAATATTTCATGAACTCAAAACCTTAATTCATTTATTGTTCAAAGGAAATATACAACATCAAACCAGAAGGGCTTTGCCATACATGGTTTGGAATTATGAGACAAGAGGCAAAATGGCTAATACTTATAGAATGTGAGAGAGGAGAGAGAAGAATGAAGTCCAAGATTTATAAAAACACTAGTCAAGCTGAGAGGAGTTACATCTATAGGAAAAAGGAATATGGAATACATCATGCAAGGTCTACATGGACAAATTTCCTTTAAAGTATGAAACTCCTTTAGATCTGGCATATGACACTTTAATTTCTTGTTGAAAAACTACCTCCATCATTTGGCCTTCCATGTGCACTTCATAGCATACTAGGAATAGATAACATGATTTCATTATGAGGTAGGGGTTACAAATTAGCTTCAACATGCATTGGATGTGTCCCTAATCATTAATATTTTTTTGGCTAAGTGTTCTCACTATCTATAATCATAATCATCCTTTTTTCAATGACCTATCACACTTGGCATCAAGGTGGCCTTCAATTTTCTAATCCAATCTATACATATGATGATGTGTCACTTTTCAAGAGTCCCCCTACCATTATACTCATCAATAAAACCTTAAAATTCTTCCCAATTTAAGTTATCACTTTCTCACTTGGTCATCATCTCACATTCACTATGCTAATTTAGAGTGACCGAGATGAAGGTGTTAGTATAGATGCTTGTGAACTCTCCTAGAGAAATAAATAAGTATGAGGAGTTAGTTTAGGTCTTATTATCTCTCTCAAACTAATGTGTATCCTTTGAATCTCTTTTGTAACTCCAAAACATCAACAACTATCAAAGAAACTAGTTTTGTACCATTTATGTACAAGTAGGTTAGAATAAAAATTGATTGGAAAGGGCCTAGTGGATACCTCTACGAGTTCCAATCACATCCCCACTCAAACTATCCCATTTGGATGCCTCTCCTTCTTCATCTTTCCAATCAAGTCATAAACAAGGGTTTTAGGTAGTTCTACCCCTTAAGGATAGTTGATAATGTTATGACATCCAAAACCTAAATAAATTTCACTAAAACCTTGTTAAGTACCATATCTATCATACCCTAGATCCTCAATCTCCCACGCTATGCATATGTACTATTGTTAGCTTCTAAGCTTGCCTTCTTGAGCTTCTCTCTTCATTCTCCATACCCTATCATGTTCTTAATCCATAAAATGGATCCTTTACGAATTTTTTGCATGACAAAAGATTTGAAATATCTTATAACTCCCTATAAACATGTTACAATTCTTTATAGTTATCCTCTATTTTTATAAATAAAGTTACACCCCTTTTAAACATTAGGCCTTATCAAGACCTAATAGGTCTGTCTGCATCTATGTAGGGTGATGCCACCCTATTTTATTTCTAGAATTGGTAAATCCTTCTATATGTTCTTCCATGTAAAAATCAACATTAAATATCATTTTTCAATGATCTAGCATCTCCCAACACACATATTTCCCTTTAGCTTGGTAAACCTATAGGGGTTTCCCTCTTGTGAGTGCCCTCTATCTGAGATAGAATAGAGGGCACTTCCCCTATTACCACAAAAAAATTGAGTATATGAGAGTCTTGACAATGTGTTGGGGAATATATTTATAAAAATACAAGTTATGTTTAAACTCCTATCACCCCCAAACACCTTAAAACCTAAGATAGACTCTTGAGGCACTAACTCAATGCAAGGTTTATATGTTGATTGTACATTACATTGTTAGAACCTTTCTTTTCCCTATTTCCTTGTTGTATAAGTCTAAAAAGATGACTACTATCATTTGCATAATACCTTTGTGAGGTCCTAAAGGATCCTCTCATAGTTTCACTTGCTTACACCATGATTTAGGTTAGACCAACATCAAGACAAGTTATGCTTTAGATCACTATAATGCCACAATCAACTATTGTTAACTATTATTGGAATAAAAAGGGTCATGTAGATTAACTTCAACTTTTATAAATTTTAATAAAAATCATAATATTAATTTTAGGTATTATAACCAACTCTGACTGATAAATACTTATGTTTATAGGCATATAATCACCAATGTTTATTTCATGAACATGTAGGCACCTATAGTCAGGTTGTAGGTAGTCTTTGATGGCAAAACAAACATGTAGATGAATATATAGATTAATACCTTAAAATTAAACTCCTCTCCAAGTGCCTTAAATCACTAATGTTCCCTTGAATTCAATATAATCACTTGACATGGTGATATTCTCTTGTTAGAACACCTTGGTCAATAAGTTCATTTGAAAATTCAAGATACTGCAAAGAACACCGACCTTCTATAATGAACAAATACATGGATTTAAAGCCTTCTAGCATTATATTCTATTGGTAAAATAACTCACTCTCTTTTGTAATGTATTACCCTCTATGAGGGCTACATTATGCAATCACTTAGTCTTGTTTAAAATCCATGTTACCTTATTATGTGATGGCACCAAATGTGTATAAAGATCAGTTTTAAAACTTTTGAGGTAGTTTGTCTCTGAACTTAGTCTCTAGAAATTGAGCACGAATCTCATGTTTGATTACTATTCAATGAATCCATAATTATATTTACAACATCATCAAGATTTCAAGATCTTAAATAAGGTCTCCAATATGCTCAAAATCCTCTATGATTACCTTTAGGTCTTTATGAAAGCCACCTATAGGTGCAATTATAGTACATAGGATAATGAGGATAAGATATGGAAAAATGAAGAGAATATGGGAATATAATCAGTCCTAGACCTCCTAAAGGTCTTAAAATCAGTCTTTTTGACCTTTAAGGGCCTCAAACAATTCAAATGTTCCATTCTCATGTGTTTCGTTTCATGTAAGGCACCTGTAGGTCTCCATCCATGGTACAAGATGGTGTATGGAGTTTGAATTGATTGCCAAAGTCCAATATATAGTATTTAATTTCTTTTTTTTTAATTTCTCATGTCATAATAAGGTCTCTAATATATTAATACTCTTCATGGCTTCTTCATGAATGTGCTTAGGACCTTCATACACCATAGCTCAACTGATTGCAAGCAGGGAACTGACGGTGTTGTCATGTTTGACTGAAACTCCATTAATGATCTCCTTTGATAATTATCTTCATAAGTAAATGTGGTTTCTATGAGTTTAAAATCGTAGAAAACATCAATACATCTATTCTAGAAACCAATACATGAAATTAAAACTTCTACATTTAATGGACATGTCTGGAACTTCACTAATTTACTAAAACTATAATGTAAGAGGTTTGAACTCATTAAATCACATCATAACATGAAAAAAAATGGTGGAAACAATTAAATAAGAATGTACACATCCTCTGAAAGAAATTAAACAAACTAGATTATATAGGCAAGATCAAATAAGAAGAAAACTTGCAGGGTGTAGGGATTAGTATGTAGAATGTGATGGTCAACTTCTTATGAATGGTTCAGAATGAATAGGTAACCATTAATCCAACTTATACAAGTAATTGTAATTGGACTAAGTGTAATATCACCTAACAAGATAATTGGACTTCAAACGTCATGTACTAGCCATACCATGAAGCAACTTGTTGACCAATTTTACATGTCAAGTGGAGTGATGGAGGAGAAGAATAGTTTTTAGAACTTTTTGAGGATTCCAAAACTTATCAATCATTTAAATGACTTTAGGGAAGTTGAATATCTATTATAAAATATTTTCCCACATGCCACTCTCCTCTATAGGCCATACAACTTCCAAAACTCTCTTTCTTTCAACCATTTTTTCTATTTCAATTGGGAACCTACAAGTTTTTAGTTATAATTAATAAGAATGACAATTTTATATCATATTGGACGTTGAAGGAGAGTTATGAACACTTGTACAACTAATAAAATTGTACCACCTTCATTAATGACTCTAAAAGTGACCCCTAAGTGATACAAAATGACATAGGACTAGATTTAACTATGAACAAGGCTAATAACACATAAAATGACATAAAATTGACAATGAAACACCCTATAACACTCTAATTTACCCAAATATAAAGTATTTTACTATAGGGTGTTGATCTTTTTGACTTGGGTCAAAATAATCAACATTTCTGGCAAATTCCTAGGTGTGGTATGCTTGTTATACAGATGACCATTAACCTAATCATGTCCATTGGGCCATGAAATCACCTATATATAGATATGACACCAAAGTTTCCTTTGAAAAGACTAAAAAGATGGAAAAAAACACAAAATAAGAAACACCAAGGGAAACAAACATGTGTTCAACTAGAACACTTATGGAACACACACACAACTGAAAGAAAAACACACACCTAATATAATATTTATAAAAACTCACTCATGAGTTAAAGGTAATCTCACTATAATTCAAATAGGGTTAAATATGGTTCCTCTTACACCAATTGCTTTAATGGGTAGATGATGAAATGACTTACCATACCTATACCTTTTCATGTATACAAGTGAATTACTTTGTGATTTCATGAATGTATTCTTCTTCTCTCTAAAGACCTTTATTGGAGCTACAACTTGATGATATATATCACATCATATATGCACTTCTCAAATTATAGACTCGAAGGTATGATAAGTACCTTAATTTTTATAGCATCTTGGGTAGAATGTATGTCATATGTATCACAATCAAGTTCATCTTCACCATGTTCCAACACCTTTGAATGTGGTTATATCTCAGATTGAGTTCTTGACTATTCTTCAAGAACAACCAAATATGCCTTGACCTCATTCTTCATGTTTACAAATTCATGGATGGTGGTTTCTCCAATCTCTTTTAGAACTATAATCCCTTGAGTAGTGATTTGGAATATAACTTCATGCTTGATATTATTGGGGATGTTGCCAGAATCTGGATAACATGAGTGCAATGGAGACGTGATCACACAAGATGAAGCAAGTGCACACCACATAGATGCTAAAGCAATTTGAAAATAACACAAGAAGATAACTTTCACAAAACAAAATGGAGAAAACAAAAATTTGATTAGCATGCGATGGCCAAAGTGAGGAATACATATAGGAGAGTATGAAAGTAACTTCTCCACAAAAGGTGGACAAGGAACCCCAACAATAGACAGTAACTCCTCCATGAAAGGTGGTGACAATGTGCTAAGAGTAGAGAAGTAACTCCCATGAAGGGAGTTACTTATGACATTATTATGACACCTATGACACATCTATGAAACACACCTCCACATAAGCTAGCCTATCCCACTAATGTAGGAAAACTCCATGTATGCACAAGAAATACAATTTTCCTAATTAATAAATAGGGAAAAATAAAAACCTACACTAATACCCCCCCATAAGTGTAGCTTAGGTGGGCAGTGTGGAAATATAAAATTGGTCCCAACAACTAGGCCTGACGAGGTACCCATGTACAAATGCAATCTCTTATAAGATAGAGAAAAGGAGAAAACCCGTAGGAAAACACTCCCCCCCAAAAGAGAGACATAAAGGAAAAAAAGAGTCTAGAAGGCCCCCACTGAAAGGTTTGGTGAAGATGTCTGCAACCCACTCTGAAGATTGGAAAAATATTAAGTCAATGACCTGACTATGAATGAGCTCCTGAATGAAATGAATGTGAATCTCTATGTGCTTGGTCCACTGGTGTTGAACCAGATTACTGCAAATATGAATAATACTCTGGTTGTCACAATAAATGATGTTGGGCTGCATGATAGGTATGTCAAACTCAAAAAGAATCCCCTGAAGCCAAATAGCCTCAGTAGCTGCATTAACAACTCCCCTATACTCTGCCTCTATGGATGATACAGCAATATCATTTTGCTTCTTGCTAGACCAACTGATAGGACTAGAACCTAGAGAGAAACTATAACTAGAAGTGGACTTGTGAGTCTGTGAATCACCAACCCAGTCTAAATCTATATATCCAACCAAGTCAACCTCTATGCTAAATCTGTAATGAATCTCATTTCTATGTGAACCTTGTATGTAGTGCAAGATCTTCTTAGCTTCTTTCCAATGCAGCTCATGAGGTTCTTGCATGAATCTGGAGACAAGTACCACTATATATGATATGTCAGGCCTGGTGTGAGTTAAGTAGATGAGACTACCAACAAGTTGTCGATACCAAGTGGCATCAACCAATGGTGAAGAATAATTAGCCTCAAGCTTGACTCCTGATATAAAGGGAGTTGGAGATGGCTTACAATCAACCATGTGAAATCAAGCCAATAAGTCAATAGCATACTTAGGCTATGTAAGAGAAATCCCTAAATCTGACTGTGAGATCTCAATGCCAAGGAAGTAGTGCAACAAACCTAAGTTTTCCATGTCAAATCTATCTTGAATAAATGCCTTCACCATTGCAATAGCCGATGAAAAACTCTCGATGATCAAAAGGTCATCAACATATAGAACCAAAATCAAGAGAGAATCATCCTGTCACAAGAAGTAGTCATTAGGATTAGAATGGCACCTAGTGAAACCCACTGTGAGAAGGAAGGAATCCATCTTGGTATACCAAGCTCGAGGGGCCTATTTGAGGCCATAAATAGATTTCCTAAATCTGCATACTAAGGAAGAATCTTGAACAAATCCTAGTGACTGCTCCATGTAGATATCCTCCTCTAGGTCTCCATGAAGAAATGCAGTCTTCACATCCATTTGATGCACATCCCAACCATGTGATGTGGCAATAGCTAAGGTGAGTTGGATAGAAGTCATCTTTGCAAAATTTACAAAGGTCTCTAAGTAGTCAATGCTTTCCACCTGTGAGAAACACTTGGCAACCAATCGTGCCTTGTACTTGTCAACTAACCCATCTGCTGCAAACTTGGTCTGATATATCCACCTACATCTAACCATCTTTCTTCCCTTAGGAAGTGAAGTCAAATCCCAAGTGTGATTTTTGATTAAGGAGGAATATTCTTCCTCCATATCATTATCCCACTTAGGTACCCCCAATGCCTCTCAAAAATTCTTTGGATCTAAAAACTATATCAAAGAAGGCATGTCGATCTCTCTAAAAATCCCCCTAGTATGTCTATCATCTGCAGGATCTCCTGCCCAAGTGCCAACACTCTCAAGTGTCTATCTAGCCCAAAGTGGCCTAGAAGTGGGTGAGTCAGGTGATAACTTCTCATCCTTAGACTGACTAGAGGTGGATGAATCTGCATCACTATCTTCACTGTCTGAATTCGAAGAAGAAGAAGAAGAAGATGTCTCTGGCTCAAGAACCTATTGTGGCTAATCTAAATCTGATGAGGAATCATCATGAAGTATATCTAATGAGGGAGAAAAAGTGTCAAGTGTTGAGTCTCTAGGACTTTCCTTAAAATGGACACTTATCTTTATGAACAACTCATGAGTGACTCGATCTAGAAGTTGATATCCCTTAATACCATCTGGATATCCTACAAAGTGCAAGGCTTGGACTGACATTCCATAAATTTGCATTTCTTCTTCAGAATGCAAGCCATGGCTGGGGATCCAAAAACTCTAAGGTGCTCAACATTAGGTTTCCTTTTATGCCAAGCTTCAAAGGGTGTTATCCCTTTCAAATCTTTGTGAGGAACCCTATTTTGAATATAGCAATCACAATTGATGGCTTTTGCCCAATACTGTGGTGTTAAGGATTTGGAGTGAATCATATAGCTACCCATCTCTTTCAAGAACCTATTCTTGCATTCTACAACCCCATTATGTGAAGGACTATAGGTGACTGTGTGCTGCAAATCAATCCCCTCTATGGTGCAAAATTACTCAAACCTGATGCTAACATACTCCCCTCCATTATCAGTTCGAAGAACCTTGATGGATTTCTCACTCTGTTTCTCCACAAGAGCCTTGAAGTCTAGAAAATTTTCAAACACTTCAGACTTTTGTTTGAGAAAACATATCCAAGTGTACCTAGAGAAATCATCAATGAAAGTGAGGATGTACTTGGCCCTTGTGAAAGATGGTTTGGGAAAGGGTCCCGATACATCATTGTGGACTAACTCCAAAGGTTGTGAAGCCCTCCAAGCTTTGCCTTTGTCAGATTTTGCTTCAAGATGATTCCCAAGGGAGCACCCCTTGCAAAGTCCTTTTTAAAATTGGACATGAGGCAAGCCAATGACCATGTCATGTTTGCAAAGTTGCTCAAGATAGCGGTAGTTAAGGTGGCCAAACCGTTCATGCCACAATTTGCTAACTCCATCTGAATGAGTCAGAAATGCTGTTGGAGAAGAATCTGATGCAAAATGTGAGAAGGTGTATAACCTAGCTTGGTGATTTGCCCTACCCACTGCCACTGTAGTGTCACTATGCAACTCCCTGATAGCCACTGAATCTAGTGAAAACTCAACTCTCATACCCTGACCAATGTGAGTGATTTGGTATATTGATAGGGGATCAGTTGAAAGAGAAGGAACACTTAGAACATTATTGAATGTTCTTCCTTCCATTTCAACTAACCCTCTCCTTACAATAGAAACTGATGTGTCATCACCCAAACTAGTTGAAGTCATGCTACAAGGCTCTAAAGATGAAAACTCAACTAGTGAAGAGCCCATGTGGTGAGAAGCACCTAATTCAATGACCCATGAAGATGTACAAGCTGTTGTAGCTATAAGGGCCTTGCCCTTTTCCTTCTCCTTACCCTTGGCTTTTGCCTTCGTAGAATCTTGGGTAGATGAATTATGCTTGATGGACTCATGAACACCTATGTTCTTTTCTAGAAGATGAGTTAGGTGATCTATTTGTTTCTTCATGCATTTGTGTTCATCATGCCCTATATTTTTACAATAGGCACACTTAACCTTCTCCTTCTTAGGTTTAGCATTGGAAGAGGAAGTCTCAGTGTTGTTTTTAGCAGGATTGGTGTTTTCTTTCTTCTTATCTTGGTCCTTATTCTTTTTCTTCTTCTCCTTTATTGAAGTATTGTCCTTACCATTTCTAGCTATCAAAGGTTGGGGTTGAGTAGAAATCACTGTTCCCATTTAAATTAGCTTATCTTTCTCCCTAGTCAAGTCAATCATGAATGAATCCAAAGAAGGCATTTTCCATGTAGTGCCAAGGGCACTTTTTGTGGCATGGAAAGTGGAGACAAAGACTGAATAGCTTGGACCTAACTTTGTGAGAATAGAAAGTATGAGTTGATCATCTTTTTTCTCTATCTTGAATTCTTTCAATTGTAATCTAAGGGCCTTAAACTTAGTGAAAAAGTCATGTAGGGTGTCAATGTTGCTAGGACTTAGACTTATGAGTTTATTTTCAAGCTCATGACCTCTCATCTCATCAAGCTTCCCAAATAACTTTTATAAGGTGTCCCATATGTATTTAGGAGTCTGGGAGGATTCTAAATGGAAGATAAGTTTTATAGACATAGACAAACTTAGTAATCTATAGGCTTCATCGCTACGATTGTACCACTTGACCTTTTTAGCATCAGTGTTGGGTTCTACTTCAGTACCCCTAGTGATCCTATACAACCTTTTGATTCTAAGAGTGATTGAAATTTTAAATTTATATTCATAATATTTGAAGGGTGCTTGGGTTTTATGTTGAAAATAATCAATTTTTAGATGAATTTAGGTGAAGTTGTGTTGATTGCAAGTTGTGAATTTATGTAGAAAGGAAAATGAAAGCAAATATATGAAAAAACAATCACACCCCCAAAATATTGATCCCCCCTAAATATTCAAGTGCACGCTCAAAAGATATTAGAATCAGCTAAGAATGTGTCTTAGAGTAATAAGTGCAATACTAAAGCAAACAGGATGTCACACTCAGTCGAAAATGCGGCCTGAGAGACCCAAATTTTTGGCACTTTATAAACTAGTAAATTTTTAACAAATAACAATCCTACACTGTGGATAATTGAATTACAAACACTTTTTAAAAAAATGGCACCCAAATCAGAGCTACCGTTTGTAAGATATTAAAGGTTCAATTTTTCCGTAAACTAGTGTTTTTGCAAAAAAAATCACTAAAACATTAAAAAAATGTCTTTTATGAGAGAGAAAGTGGCCTTCCAACCACTTGTTGGATTTTTAATGGAATGAGGAATCCAAAGGAGGTCTGTGTGAGGGGGAATTGGCCTCTTGCCAACTTGTGCCTCACCCTTCGTCTTCGTAGGTTGAAGATACAAGTTTTAAATTGAAAACCCCCAAATTACAAAATTGTCTATAAAACTGAATATTCAGCTAAATTGAGTGATTTTTGTTTTATCAAGTTAATTTTAGCTAAATAAATGAATCATAGACAAAATAATGGATGCCACGTGTCCAAGGGGTGCCAAATGGGATGCCAAGTAAGGAAGGGGCGTCTAAAAGCAAACAGTCAAGAATTTTGACTCAGAAAAGACAAAAAAATAAATGTGTAGACCTATTGGACGCCGTACGGCCTACTTGGCACCTTGCTAGGCAAGAAAAGATGATGAAATCTATTGAATTTAATACACAATAGGTTTGGGCAGAAGAATACATGAAAAATGTGCCATATTCACAAAAAAATAGCCCTGTTTTGGACGCCATACAGTTGATTGCGTGGCAAAAGTGAAGGCACCTTGTTGCTGCTTGGCATGCTAGAATTAGAAAATTTTGATACTGTAACTGAAGGTGCCTAGGTGGAAGGAGTGTGGCACAAAGTTGGAAGGACTGTTGACCAGAAGTGCATGGGTTTGCACGATGAGCTCTTGGAGTGCATAAGCTTGCTGAGTGGTGCACCTCCCTTGTTGTTGAGTGTTGTTCCTTCCTTTGTTGCTGAGTGCTCAACAATGGTGCCGAAGCTAACTACTGAACCAGCCAAGACACCCAAAGGACAAGGAAACAATACCAGAAAATATTTTTAAAGTTTTTTTTTAGATCAAATCTAGAAAATAAAAAAACAAAGAGGACTCCACTCCTCTTGATTTCAAAATGAATTAAGAGCATAACCAGACACACGATTATCATTGTTGCTCTGATACCATATTGGAGTTGTTGCTAAAATCCAGATAACGCAAGTGCAATGGAGACGTGATCACACAAGATGAAGCAAGTGCACACCACATAGATGCTAAAGCAATTTGAAAATAACACAAGAAGATAACTTTCACAAGACAAAATGGAGAAAACTAAAATCTAATTAGCATGAGATGGCCAAAGTGAGGAATACATATAGTAGAGTACGAAAGTAACTCCTCCACAAAAGGTGGACAAGGCACCCCAAGAATAGACAGTAACTCCTCCATGAAAGGTGGTGACAAGGTGCTAAGAATATAGAAGTAACTCCCATCAAGGGAGTTACTTATGACATTCTTATGATGCCTATGACACATCTATGACACACACCTCCACATAAGCTAGCCTATCCCACAAATGTAAAAAAAATCCATGTATGCACAAGAAATACAATTTCCCTATTTATAAATAGGGAAAAATAAAAACCTATACTAATAGATATATCATTGAAAAAACTGCTCATTAGTCTCATTGGTGAACTTGACATCAGATATGCAATTTTTTTGAGAAAAATGAGTATTACCCAACTGATCAAATTCTTGGCATATGGTATTGAAATTTTTCCATAGTTCATCCTCATTTACAACATGAAACTCTTTTCCATGCTTGGTGAGATACTCAATAACATGCTCATGAGGCTTATTAACACACTCATCAGATATACTTTTCTTAGGAAGAGGGATAATATTTCTTAACCAATCAAATTCTTGACATATGGCATTGAATCCTTGCCATAAGTCATCCTCTTTCTCATAAATATAATCATTAAAGGAAACCTCAACAATTTTAAGAAAAAATACATCTTCCTTTTCACTATGGTGATCTATCTAGATCTTCAATCTATCATCATCATATACATGAATCAATTAGGTACTCTCAATAGCCTGTGAGAAAGAATGTTTAAGACCTACCTCAACTTGCTTAAATGCTTATTTATGCATGATATAGTGGCAAGGTTAGTTTGATCAAATTAGGAATATGGATCATGTTGATAGGCATATGTACCATACTCATGTTGAAACAAGTCAACTATACCTTTAAGTTTTTAAGAAACACCATCATCCACATTAAACTATTCTTTCTCATTTATCACATAATTTAGGTTAGAGATTCATTCAACATAGGGTTCAATGTGAAAATTTTCAAGTGGTTAATTTATTATGGTCACCTTAGTTCAATATCTTGTCCTAAAGTCAAATAAAGACTAGTCAAATGAGAGGTATCCACCTACCTTGGCTATAAAATGTCTTGAAAGGTAGCTTTCAAAATGAGCAGTCAATTCCAAAACAAAAATGTCTTGAAGGATGGGGAAACTAGGATAGCCATGGAGGAAAACATTCAACCCTTTAATCATCCATATTGTAGTATCAGGTGTATCATCTAAATGAATCAATCCGTTGCTATTGATTCATATTTTAGGCCCAACTTATCAACCACAATTTTGGGCATGACTGACGTAGAGCCACCACTATAAACTATGAAATTATGGACTTGTTTCTCACCCATAATGAGAGTGAGGTAGAAAGGTGGAGGATTATTTTCTTTGGTATATGGTTACACAATGTTGTTTAGGGCATTGGTAAGATATAAATTATGGTGACTATTTCTCTAAGATGAAGGACTACTAAGGATAGTGGACAACTATTTTCACAAAAGCTCTTTTTGGCTAGGCATATGAATGACATCCTAATAGGAAATGGATGCCTTGACATTCTTTAATGAATCCACTATGTTTGGAGAAGAAGTGCTTACCTTGTCTTGGTCCTTATAGGAAAATGAGATACTAGAATTTAAGGAATTTAAAAACCTTGAAGAAAGCTTACTACATTTTTATGTGGAGGAGGTGTAGGAGTGTTTGGGACTACCATGCTTGCAGTCATGCCTTGCTACCTTGTAGGAGGATTATATTAGTTTGTAGGCATGATATTACAATATCCTAGAGCATTTATTTTATTTATTATATTATCTATAATAGATGTTCCTTGATTGACCACAAAGGTATCTTCAACTAGGAAATTGGTGAAACTTTCTCTTTGAGGCTGCCAACCTTGAGTTACTTGCATCAAGACTTCATCTTCAATTGATATAAGATTAATGAATCATCCTTGATCAACTAGGGATTTTTCTCCACCTTCATTAGCATCCATAAAATTTACTTATTACCATTCTTCTCCATGCACAAAATTGATAGACACCAAAACCATCTGTCTTGTGTTGGAGGTAGAACTAGGATTGTATTCATTGGCATCCCTATTAAAATTAGGTTTCCCCTGACCTCTCCCTCTCCCATATTATTGACCATATTTCTCATGATAGGGATAGGAATTTTGATAAGCATATTTTTGCATTATTTCTTCCCTAATCTAATATTTTAGGGTTAGGAATCTTTCCCCTACAATCAACATCATCTTCTACCTTCTTAGAAACAGACTTTGACTTATAATTTTCATTAGGAACTTGGGCAATGTTTGGAATAGAAATAATAATAGTAGGTAATAGAGTTATAGACAATTTAGGAGGCATATTTACATCTTGAATTAGGCCATTCTCATATCTAATGGAAAGTTCATATGCTTCACATAGAGTGAAACCACCATGGATTAAATCATGATGATAATATCAATACTAATGGCTCTCAAGTATGTGGGAAAGATAAAGATAACATGTGGTCTCATAGGAGGAGGTCATTTATGCCAAGTCTTCTGAAACCTCTCATTGAAGTCATGTATTATTTCCTTGGGGGATCTTTGTATCACATTAAGTTGATGTATGAGTGAAGTGTGGTCACTCTCATCCCCAAATATTGAAGTTAACAACACCCCAAAGTCATCTCATGTTTTGATGCATCCACTAGGAAAATTCCTATACCAGTCAAGTGTTTTCCATCTAAGGGACATGGAAAGGAGTCTAATGGAAATATTTTCCTCAGTGACATTATGTAAAGTACATAAATTTGAAATGTCCCTAATGTGTTAACTAGGAATGACATGGCCTTCACCATTGAATTTAGGAACACTCTTTGTAGCATTAGGAGGAATGGCATCATAGGCATCAAGATGGATTGGGTTTTTAGTATTAAAGGCTAGGAAGGCATGCTACCTAGACATTTTTTATTCAATCTTGAAATCACTTTATTGATCCTCTTATCTAGAAAATTCTTCTTGTTCTTCAAATGGAAAAATAGGTTGAGGGTTTTTAACTTCAAGAGGAAGTTCATGTTGAATAAATGGATTGATAGGATTGAAAACTCTACTAGATGATGACCTAGTAAGGACTGTGAAGTATGAGAAAAAATATATGACAAAATAATGGTCTATAAATAGATTGTACCTTTAATGGACTCACCAAATGTTGAGTAGCACACCAATATATAGCTTATGTTGTCAAAACCAACATTCACCTTGACAAGTTATCTTTAGGATAATATATCCCACTAGGCATGCCAAAACTATTGTCATCAAATATTTCACCCAAAAGGAGGTTGTTCAATCCTACTCTAAGATTTGTGAAACATGAAAATACTTATAGGTATGTTGGTTTACCTACATTATAAGTATACCTATAGGTTTAAGGGCTAGGTCCTTTAATGTACCTTGAACTTCTTATCACCTATGCTAAGTGATTAATAATGGAAAAAGGGGCATAAATATGCATGAAATAAAACTACCATCAGGGGGTGATATACCATAAGTCTTTCCACATTACTATCATACCTATTTCACTCAAAAACAATACCTACAATTTAGTTTCAAAGTCTTAAGTTGTTCTAACATAAGTGTTCTAATATAGAGGTGATATGCATGAGACAACATAAATTAAGTAGACTAGATATTAGATTACTAAATCCAAGGACACTTGTACACTTGAATTGATCCAAACACACTGGCTATAGTATATATGACCTCTTATAATGAGAAATCCTTGTACTAAATATATAATGATAAGGAAAAGCAAGGATAGAATCACTAGACTTCACCATTCATCACTTTGCAAATTTAGAAAAAATGTTCATGAAATAAAAAATAGATTTCATTTAGTCTTCAAAGGCAAAATACAAAATTAAAACAACAGGGCTTCACCATACATGGTATGTAATTATGAGACAATAACCAAAATGGCTAGTACTTGTAGAATGTGTGAAAGGAGAGAGGAAAATGAAGTCCAAGAGTCATAAAAACACTTATCAAGTTGAGAGAAGGAGTTACATATATCAAATAAAGGAATATGGAATAGATAATGCCAGGTATACATGGAAAAATGACCATAGTATGAAACTCCTTAATATATGGCATAGGATTCTTCAATTTTTTGCTTAGAAGCTGCCTTCATCATTTGGGTTTTCATGAGCACTTCATAGTAAACTAAGAACATATAACATGATTTAAATGTGAGGGATGGGTTAAAAATAGGCTCCAACATGTATTGGATGTATTCCTAATCATCAATATTCTTCTATCCATGTTTTCTACGTATCTATTATCATAATCACCCTTCTTTCACTCACCCCTCACATTTGGAATCAAGGTGGTCTTCAAATTTCAAATACAATCCATACAGAGGGTGATGTGACACTTATCAAGAGTCCTAGTACCCTTAGATTCATCATCAAACCTTAAAAGTATTCTTAATTGAAGTTATAACCTTCTCACTTGGTGATCATCTCTCATTCATTGTGTCAATTTGGACTGACTGAGATGAAGGTGTTAAAAGAGATACTTATGAACTCTCCTGAAGCAATAATTGAGTATGAGGATTTATGTTAGGTATTATTATCTTTACCAAAGTTAATTTCATCCTTTGAATCTATTTTGTACTTTAAGAACATAAAAACTATCAAAGAAACCAATTTTTTACCCTATCCATACAAGCAGGGTACAATCCAACTTGAGGTAAAGGGCTTGGTGGAGTCCTCTACAAGTTACAATCACTTTGATACTCAAACTATCCCATATGGATGCCTCTCCTTCTTCATGTTTCTAATCAGGCTATGAACAAGGGTATTAGAGTGTTTTAGGTAGTTCTACCCCTTAAGGATAGATCATAAGGTCATGACATCCACACCTTGAATAAATTTAACTAAAACCTTGCTAGAGATCCTCTTTATCATTCCCTATCTCCTCAATTTTCCCATGCTATTCATACATATTGTTGTGACCTTTTAAACTTTCCTTCTCAAGATTCTATTTTCATTTAGCATACTTTGTCATATTTTTGAGCCAAGAAATAACTCCTCTATGACATTATCTACATGCCAAAGGCTTTGAAATATTTTATAACTCCCTATGAAAATGTTCCAATTATTTATATTGTTCCTCTAGTGTTATAAATGAAGTTACACCCCTTTTACATATTATACCTAGTCAAGGCCTAATAGGTTTATTTTAATCTATGTAGGTTCAGGGCACCATGTTTTGTTTCTAGAATCTATGAAGACTTATACATGGTAATTCATGTTGAAATTATATTTATATACCCTTATTTAATGATCTACCATCTTTCCACACTCACACACACACACACACACACACACACACACACACACACACACACACACACACACACACACACACACACACACACACACACACACACACACACACACACACACACACATTTCCTTTTAGCCTTCTAAACCTACAAGGGTTTTCCTCTTTGAAGTGCCCTCTATCTGAGATAGAATAAAGGGAACTTCCAATATTTCACAAGAAAATTTAAATGTATGATAGGATTAAATAATTTATGGTGACCATATGCACAAATTTTTAGGGTTTTTTCAAACACCTAACACCCCCAAACACTTTAAAATCCAAGAGAGACTCTTGAGGAACTAACTATGCGCATTGCTTATATACTGACTATAGGCTACATTGTTATTACCTTTCTTTGAATTATTTCCTTATTGTGTAAGTATCATGAAATGAATACTATCAATTCCATAATACCTTTCTCAGGTCCTCCATGTTCCTCTCATAGTTTCACTTGATCATGCCATGCCTTGGGTTAGACCAACATCAAGATTGGTTATGTTTTAAATCACTATCATGCCACAATCAACTGTAACTAACTATTAATGGAACAAAAGGGTCCTGTAGATGCACTTAAAACTTTTTACATTTTAATAATGCACATAAGATTCATTTGAGGTATTATAAATAACTCCCAATGGAAAATACTTATATTTTCAAGTCTATAATCACCAGATTTTATGCCATGAACTTGTAGGCACCTAAAACTAGGTTATAGGTAGTCTTTAAGGGAAAGGCACACTTGTTTATGAATATATACATCAATACCTTGAAATTAAACTCCTATAAAAGTCCCTAAAATAAATAGTGTGTATTTAACTTTAATAGAATCAATTGCATGGTGATATGCTCTTGTTAGGTCACCGTAGTCAATAAGGTCATTTGAAAGTTATTTGATAATCTAGCATGATAATATATTTTTCAAATAAATTAATATATTTTCAAGGTGTTACCCTATATGAGGGAGATATTATGGAGTCACTTAGTCTTGTTTAGACTCCATCTTACCTTATTATGTGATGGTATCAAATGTGTAATGTTGTCACATGGATTTTCACCCTTTGATGAGATGGAAAATCTCTCCTCATCCAAGTGGCACAATGGAAACACCTCTAGGATTCCAAGTAACCTAATGAATTATTTGAATCTCTATATATGGATATATCTATTGATTTACCACTTTTGATCATAACTACAACTAAATTTGGGGGTAAAAAGGGAGAGAGATAGCTGGAAAAAAAACTATCCTAAGCGAGGTGATACACCAAATAGATGGATGAATTCAAACCATATGCATGTTGCACTTGAAATCAAGAGAAAAATTTAACATACACTTCTCTATCTTTCCTCTTATCACATTAATGTTACATTATGTGGTTATGGATGAATGTGCAAATCTAGGAGGACTAGACAAGAGTTCTTAAATAGAAATAATGAAAATACTAACTCACTCAATCCTTGAAATTTCCTAGAACACCTCACATGCATTGAAAGAAGAAGCTTTACAAATATAAATGAAAAAAATAATAATATTGATGTAAGAGGTAACAATTATTAGTATTATTGATAAAAAAATTATACAAATGAGTAGGGCTTCACCATACTTAGGTGAAGCATGAAGTATAATGACCAAAATGGCTAGTTCATATAGAACTTGATAGAGAAAGGAGAAGAAAAAATTAAAAAGGTCACAAGGACACTTATAAAGCTAATATAATTAGTTACTTATGTATGGGAAGAGGATATGGGAAGAACCATGCAAGCTTAGGAAGCCCAAGTCTCCATCTAAGTCATAAAACTCTTCCAAAGTGGTAAAAGATTCCTCATTATAGCTCAAAAATTTACCTTCATAATTTGGACCTATTAGAACATAAAAAAATGACTAGGGATAGGTATTATTATTTTAATGAGAGGCAAGGCTCTCATACATTCCTCTCCATGTATTGGTTTCATGTCTAGTCCTACATAATCATCTAGAAGTGAGCCATCATCCTCTATTATCAAGAAAACTCCTCTTCCATGCACCCTACATACTTGGACTCAAATTTGGCTTAATTTTATAATGAAACATCATTGGAGGGAATGGGTGGAAATTTTAAATACCCTCCATGTCCTTATAATCATCAGACACACCTTAAAATCACCCCAGTTGAATTTTTCCACCTTCTTGACTGGCATGTCCACTAGGCTAGTTTGACTAGCTTAAATGAAGGCTAATGTTTACACTCTTAGAATATTTTATATGGAATTAAAAAAACATGGGGAGTTATAAAAAGTATAAATATTCTTCCTAAAGTTGGTTTCATCCTCAGACTCCTTATATAACATTCAAAACACCAACAATGGTAAAACATACCCTATTTTTACCATGTTCCAATAGATTCCATATAGATAAAATCATGGGAGGGAGATTAAGTGAGTCATATACAAGGTATCATAGGTTTCATGTTAAAAATGTGTGATTATAATTTATCTCCAACTTCATGTCTCTAGACTGGTCCTTGCAAGGGTTTTGGAGGGTTTTTGAGAAATTTTGACCTTCAGTGATGTTTCATAAAGGTCTGACATCCAAATATAAAACTAATTAGACAAAAGTGATGTTTGGGACCCTATATAAGTATTCCAAAATTATTTGGTTCGCATGCAAATCATCAAGAAAGATGTGAGTATTAAAACTTCTCCTATCGAGTTCCTTCATTCCAACAAGACTGACTGACCTTAAATCCCATAATTGACATTTTCATGACTTATTATATATAAAAATGTCTCAAAAACATGTAATATTCTCCCATAAACATGATAAAATGGATTTAAAATCATATCTAAAGATATAAATTCGAATGACCCCCCATTTAGCCTAGGATTAAACCTTGTTCCATAGGCTTGCCTACAACTTAAGGCTCAAAATGAATTTTCTAATATTTTATTTGCATCCCTAGATCTTTAACATGTATATTTTTTTTCATAATAAACATGTCTCAACAAGGTATAAATCATATTAATGGCTAGAACTGTGAGTGACCCTTTATTTAGGCACTAGGCCAAAACATACCTAGTAGCCCCACTTGCAAAACTTGTAATTTGGGATAAAATATTAAGATGAAATCCTACATTATTGGATTTTTATGTTTTAATACATTTCATATATCTCTCCACATCTTATATAAATATCCATACAACTTCTTGATCATTTTCTTATCATTTCTTCCCAAAACTACCAGGGTTTGCATGAGGAGAACTACCCCTATCTAAGACAAAAAGGGGGTACTTCCCCTATTATATCCGGTGAAATGAGCATCATATGGATTCAATAAAGTGATATAGGATAAATACATAAATATTTATCATTGTATTATGTGAATAGACCCCTCAAAGGCATTGAAAACACAAGCAAGTTGTGAGGAAAGGGTTATGTGCAGTCTTTTCCTAATTTGACTATATTTTGCATCTTTTTGAATCCTTACTTTAATTCATATAAAATTTAAGAGACACATGTATTTGATCATAAACATAATAGAGTTTATCCAATAAATATTCTAACACTTTGACCCCTTTATATACGGTTCACACTCTTGAGCTTCTAAGGTTGCCTTCCAATTCCTGATTGTGTTTCCTCAAAGCATTATAAATCTAGGTGTAAATGCATGGCGTGACTTCAAATACAGTGTTACCTACCTCTTCTACTTCCCATAGAGTCATATTTCATTGTTTTAGTCCCATGTGCTTCATCCTCATATCTTATCCATGACAAGAACTTGTCATCTTGTCTTGATACTATTTAGGTCATAAGTGTCTCCTTAATGATTTAAATCTACTCTAACATGGTGGTAAGGTCAAATTTAAACTATTGGTGACAAACGTGATCTCACATCTTCAAATCTTGTAGACATTTTTGTTTGGTTTTAGTGGTTTGCAAACAACTTTGGACCTTATTATAACCACTTTCCCTTTGTCAAATGTCTTCTATCTCTTGTAAAGTGATATACCTATGTAGGGACTACAATATTAAGTCATTTTTAGTTATTTAAAGTCTTTGAAACCATGTTTTATGCTATATACCAAAACCCTTGGACCTCTATTTTCCCTTTTTAGGGATTGTGGGCTTGAAATTGTCATCTTATTTTTGATGTCATTCTCAACTTCAATCTATCAAACTATTAATTTTGATAAGTCTGCCATGATGTTCCAACCATACCATGACCTTAATAAGGTTAATTTTTTTTCAATATTCTCTATTCAAAGACCCTCATATCTCTATTGATGTCACTTGAAGGTGTGTTTTCTAGTGTGCAAGTAGCAAGGTGCCATTATGTATAGTGAGTATTGTTTTTACTCTCAACTGAGTTTTGAACTTATCTTAAGGATGGAAATATACTATCAAGGTGATTTTAAGACTAAAAAAATACTTCAAACTTCATTTTTAGCATTGAAATCTCCATGAGAGCACTTATAGATGAGTTGTTCAGGTAGACTGACTATTTTTCCATGCATATGACTGCAACTATGAAGATTGATTCTAGAATGAATTTTGAAAGGAGGAAAGGAATAATATCAAATTGAAAACATGAAAAAATACCAATCACAACCCTCTATATACATTTTCAAATTATGAAAATCTGGAAATGGTGAAAGTAGGCCTATCATCTCACATAAGACTAGTATGTAAACTCAATATGATTTGCCCATCAAAACAACCTGGAACATGAACCCAAGAAAAGGAAACATTTTATGGGAGAGTAAACATCCTATAGAACTAATATTAGTAGCTGAGTTTTATTGACTTTCCCAAACAAGATCAAAACCTGCAAGATGCACAAATTAGCAAGTAAAAAAAGTACAATAAACTTCATGAGGATGGTTAATGAATAAAAGGCCACAATTATTTAAAATAATTATATGTAAATGAAGGTATTTGAGCTTGAGTTTAATTTGACCTCCCAAAATCATTTAATTTGAAACTTCCTGAGCTGTCTCTATTGAGCTCAAATTTGAAGGTCACTTCTACCTGCCAAAATGATATAAAATGGAGTAGAATAGTTTTGAGCCAAAAAAGGCACTTTCATAGAAACCCAAAAATGGAAGTGATCTTAGGTAAGATCAATATACATACCATGATACATTCCCATTTGGCACACTTCCCAAGGAGATTTATAAGAAAAATACCCTTTTTCTAAGGAACCTACCTCTTTCTAGTTGGTTTCAATAATTAAGACCTATTATGACATGTGGGATGTTACATAATATTTTGGGACCCTCATGCTTCCAAAAAAATCTCTAAAAATCATTAAATACATCCTTTTTGACCTCAAAATGACCCAAAATTACTAAAGGGACTAAAATGACTACATACCAAGGTTAGTAAAATAGTAAATGGTATTAATTAACCTGTGAACACCTTGTGACATATTTATTACACCCCTAAAATTATTAAAACTCATGTTTTTATCTAGGGGTGCCCCAATTTGACCCAAAAGTCAAATTTGGTCAACAAATTGATGACTCATAGGGGTATTATGCCTGATATACTAACTAGACTAGTAGCCTTATCAGTCTATTGGGGTTATGGAGTAATTATAAGTATGATAAAAATAAGTAAACCTTTGAACATTAACCATTAAGATAATACCACTAATTACCTCATCTACTCAAAGTAAGGACACACATAAAATAAGAAAACAAACTAACAAGACACAACCACATGTGTGTGTGTGTGTGTGTGTGTGTGTGTGTGTGTGTGTGTGTGTTCAAGGCAATTAGGAAAATCAAAATACAAACTATTATGCACTAATAGAGACTAATAATAACCCCTTTATATGATCAAAAGGAAATCTTCTTGAATCATCTTCATGCTTATATGAAACATAGTGCCAAGCATGTTTTTCCTTGGATTGAATTATTTGTGAATTAGACCTATTCCTTGGTAATTCAATTGATCTGATGACAATTAGATCATCCTTAAATAGGTCTCCAATTTTGACATATTCCTCTTTAATATGTTCACATACTTCATACTACAACCCATTCTTCATCTCATGGTCAACTTGGATCTTCTTTGTAGGCATGGATTCAATGGGATTGGTTTCTTGTTCCTTAGAAGATTGAGGCCAATAGGAGCTTATTCCATCCTTAAATAGATTATGTATTTTTTCCAACTTATTGATACTATTATAGACCATATTTATGACTTCAAACATGTCATCATGAAATGTATATGATTCTTGAAAGTATAGGTTTGAAAGATTACTTTTCCTTTGCATACTTACTTGAGTGCCAAAGTTGCCTTCTCCATCTTTGACAAAATCATAACCTCCTTGAAAATGAGTATAGCCTACTCCAATTATTTCAAATAATTAATCCAAATTCTGATTAATAAATTTTCATTGACCATCCATGACATCCTCCAAAGTGATGGAAGAACCAATGAAGGCTTCCTCCTTCTTGACTTCAATAGTGCTCTCAATAAGATTAGGCTTCCTCTCAGCTATAAATTCTTATATCTCATCAAGTATATGTGTATATTATTCCCAATCTAGGTAATTATCCTCTATGAAATCCTCCGTATTCACCTTATCATGTACTTGATTCTTGAATTGGTAAAACTCTTCAAACCCTTGAAATAACTCCATTTGCATTTGTCAATCATTCTTGTCCTCTTTATCATCTTGAAACACTACCCATTCAATGTTATATTCTTGATGTATGATTTCATAAAGTGGTGTTCTTCAAGTTCCAATACATTTAATACTTTTTCACCATTAGGTTGAGGTATTGGATCATCTTCAATAGTAACAACTTCCACCTTGGTCTCAAGAGATTCTTCTAGGACTTCCACCTCTTTGGGAAAGATTTAAAATTATTTTATATCCATAATAAAACTTTAATTTTCATCTTGGAGGTGATAATACACAACCTTTTGATCAAATTTAGAGTCCTATTCAATGGCTGAAATATATTCCATCTCTTTTCCTTTCATGGTGATGCCAAGACTAGGCATCTTGAAATCATGTGACCTAGCCTAATGAGGCTACCAAGGAGGTAGGATTTCTTCAAATAAGAGTTCTCTTTATTTATCAACCAATTTATACTATTTAGGTTCCCATAACAAATATATATCAATAAAAATGGTGAAAGGGAGAAGACAAGATGAATTAGTAGGAGGAGGTGGCACATAGAACTCAAAATCAGATTGAGAATTAAATGTAGGGGGTTGACTTAGTAAATTCATCTTTGAATATAACTCTTAAATTTTATTGGATATGTTATCTTGGAAAAGTATTTCTTGAAGTTGATATTCATCATCATGAAGATGAGGAATACAAGGGGATTCATATGGAGGATAAGAGGTTTCTGGAGGAAGGGTGGGAGGAACTTGCAAAGAATGAACTCCATTCACAACTTCATACTCCTTATCAACCAAAATTCTATCTTGTTTATTTCCCCATGATTTCACTACCCTACTCCAGCTTAGTATACTAGGATTATAAGTCTTTTCTTGAGGAAAAGTGGGAAGGGTTTGTATAGGATCAAGATCCTTCTCAACTTCACACTCTTTGTCAAGAATTTTCTCCTCTTTCCTTACCCATGACTATGCTATCTTATTCCATCTTAGGATGTAAGGATTATAAGTCTATTTTTGAGGTGGTGGGGATGCAATGTGAGAAGGAAATGTGGGCTTGAAATTCACTTCATTTACTTCAAACATGGACTATTACATATGCATATTAGCCAACTCAATCTACCTATTAAGATTAGATTCAAACATAAGGTTTCTACTGTCATCTCTCTCTTCCAATTGATTGGGAAATGGATGAATTTGATACCCTTTATTGGGCTCATGAGTGGGGATAAAATATGTATGATAGGAAACTTGGGGAAGTGGATATGAAGTTTCATAGATTTGGTGAGGTTTCCCTTCATGAACTTTTAACCTGTCCTCTAAGGAAGAAACTAGGCCACTCACATCAAGCATCTCACTTGTAAGCCTTTGCTAATTGGCTCTCTCAATAAGTACCCATTATATTTTAAACAAATATACTACATCTATCACCTTATGAATAATATAAATAAGAACCTCTTTACCATATCCCCTTTGTGTGTCAAGATTTAACATATACCTCTCATAGCCCAAAAGAGTTTATTTGAAGGTGGAAATAGATGGACTTGAGAAGTGACAAGGTTGAACAGGAGGAACATGAAATCAAGAAGGATGTCCATAATATTTATACAATACATGAATGGGCTGATATACTTCATGAGAAAGCTAGTACACTTCATGATAAGGATGATTAATAACTTGTTCATATTGATAGGGAATGGCACAATCTTGAAAAGTCTCACAAACTTGTGTAAAATAGTGCTCAAAAATAAAATTAGCCATGAAACCTCATTTAAATAAAGAACAAAAAGAAAAAATATTACAAAAAATATTCAAAAGGAAACCTAGTCTACTTGACTAGCTGATGTGTCTATGGAGTCACCAATGATGCTTTGATAGATGCCTCCAAAGGTTGATTGTTGAGAGATAAAACGAAAAATATATTGACCTATTGGACCAAGAGTCCCACTAGGTGTGCCAAAAAATATTATCACTTAGATTTGGAATCTTTTTGGAGATGGAAAATATCTCCTAATCCAAATGGCACAATGGAAACACCTCTAGGATTGTGGGTAGCCTGAAGAATGACATTCATCTCTAGATAAGGCTATCTCCCTTGATGTGCCACTTTGGATCACAAATACAAATAAAATTAGGGGGAAAAAATAGAGAGAGATAACTAAAAATAAACAATCCTAAGGGAAGTGATACATCAAATAGATTGATGTCTTCCAACCATATATGGATGTTACACTTGAAATCAAGGGATAAGTTGAATATACACTTCTCCAATCTGCCTCTTCTCATATCAATGTTATATTAAGAGTCTATGGATGAATTTGTAAAGATAGGAGGAATATAAAAGAGGCATTGAATGGAACTAATGAAAATACTACCTCACTCAATCCTTGACATTTTCTATAACACTTCACATGCCTTGCAAGAAAAATCTTTCCAACTACAAATACATGATAGAATGAAATAATCATGCTAAGGAAAAAAGAGTTATCACTTATGAAAAATAAAACATTAAAAATGAACACACTAATAATAGTCATGGAATAGGTCAAAATTAGTATTATTATTGATAAAAAGGTATATAAATGAGCAAGGCTTCACCATACTCAAGTGGAACATTAAGTACAGTGGCCAAAATGGCTAGTTCTTATAGAACTTGATAGAGAGAGGAAAAGAGAGAAGTAAAAGGGTGATAAGGAAAAATATAAAGCTAATATAATAAATTACTTGTGAATGAAAAGAGGATATGGGATGAACCATGCAAGGTTAGGAACGCTTAGTGTCCATCCAAGTCATCAAACTCTTGCAAAGTGGCAAAAGATTCCTTATTCTGGCTTACAAAATCACCTTAATAATTTGTACCTATTTAAACATCATATAAATTATTATGTATATATTTAATGATTGGTATGAGAGGGAAGTATATTATACATGCTTCTCTATGCATTGGTTACATGTTTGGTCCTTTGGAATCATCTAGAAGTGAGCCATCATCCTCTACTATAAAAAATATCCTCTTCCATGCACCCCACACACTTGGCCTCAAATTCCATCCTTACTCATGAATTTTTTTGAGAGGGATTGTAAGATATATTTAAATACCCTCCATGTACTTATAATCATCATGCACACCTTAAAATCACCCCACTTCAAGTTTTTCACCTTCTTCACTAGCATTACCACTATGACTGTTCTAATTGGTTGGGATGAAGGATATTTTTTACACGCTTAAAATATTTTATAAGGCATGAAATTAACATGGGGAGTTAGAAAAATTATAAATATTCCTCCTAAAGTTAGTTTCATACTCATAATCCTATAATCTGTAAAACACCAAAAATGGTTAAAAATACATTATATTTCTATGTCTGTATAGATTTTGTACAAATAAAAAGCATGGGAGGGATCATTATTGATTAATTTTCAATTTAAAATATGTTTCATGATAAAAATATGCCATTATAATGCAAATCTTGATTTATTTCTCTAGATTGGTCCTCACAAGGGTTTTGGAGGGTTTCCAAGTAGTTTTGACCTTTAGTGATGTTTCATAAAGGTCAAACATCAAAATCTCAAAATAATAGCATATAATTGATTTTAATGACCCTATATAACTCCTAAAAACTTATTTTTTTCTCATGGAAAACATCAAAAAATATGTGAGTATTCAAACTTCTCTGATCGAGCTCCTTCCTTCATTCAAATAAGAATGAATGACCTTAAAGCCTAAAATTGACATTTTCAAGACTTATATACAATAATGGCTCAAAAAATTATAATATGATCCCATAAACATCCTAAAATGGATTTGAAATCATATACAAAGATATAAATGTGAATGACCCCTATTTGGCCTTGGCCTAAAGCTTGTTCCATAGGCCTGCCTGCAACCTAAGGATCAAAATGACTTTATTGATGTTTTATTTCAATCTCAAGAGATTTAACATGTATATTTTATCCTCTTAAACATGTCTCAATAATATAAAAATCATATTTAGGTGCAAAAGTGTGAGTGACCCTTCATTTGGGCACTAGGCCAAAACCTAACTACTAGGCCTACTTGCAAACCTTCTAGTTTGGAAAGATTTACTCCTCATTGATATGTTTTATATTTTTTAATAGGTTTCATATATCTATCCACATATTATATACATATTCACACAACTTATTGATCATAATTTTATCATTTCTTTCCCAAATTGCCAGGGTTCACATATGGGTAAGTACCCCCTATCTGAGACAAAATAGGGGCTGCTTATCCTATTATCTAAAGAAAAATGAGAATTTAAGGGCTTCCATCAATTAATATAGGTTCTATCCACAAAAACTTATCCTTTGGTTATGTTATTAGACTGCTCAAAGGCATTGAAAACAAAAATAAGCTATGAGGAAAGGACTGTGTGTAGGCTTTTCCCAATTTGACTATGTTTTACATCTTTTTAAACATTTAATTTACTTAATATATATTATAATATTCCTATTTATTCTTTCATAATCATAATATATTTTCTCCAATAAATATTATAACACTCTGACCCCTTTATACACCCTTCACACTCTTGAGCTTCTAAGGCTACCTTGCAATTCCTGAATGTGTTTCCTCAAAACATGACAACTATAGGTGTAAATGCATGGTCTAAATTCAAATATAGTGTTACCTACCCCTATATTTCCCCTATAGTCATATTTTATTTTTTAATTCCCATTTTCTTCATCCTCATGTCTTATCCACCTCAAGAACTCAACTTGTTTGTTCTCTGCCCCTTCATAGTCAACTATAGTTGACTATGGGGTCCTATAGATGCATATTTACTTAGGTGGACATGATACCATGATTAAAAATATACCTTAATAGTTAATAACCTTATAACCTTGATTGGACCCATTTCTCACCATAAATTCATGCAATACAACACTTGGCTGTTGTGTTTATTTCACTGTCTATCTAAGTTATAATCAACTGATTATGCCTTTGACTATGTCCTACATGTAGAAAGGTGTGGTTTGAGTTCAAGGACAATTTCCATAAACTTATCTGATTCTTTTAGATTCATTTTATATTGTTTGGAATAATTTGTTATCTTGACTAGTTTAGACTCCCACTTAAACACCATGTTTCAATCCACTGCCTGCATACAGTCAACATAGTGGTTGTTGGTGCATATTTTAAAAACAAAATTGAACTTGTAGGTTTTAATATATTAAAAAATAAACATATTATCCCTTAATTTTAATCTTCATGCTCAAAAAGGCTCATACAATGATTTAGGTCCCATGAAAGAAACCTCTTTTCAAACCTTACCCTTGGCTAGCTGTAGATGTTCACCAGGCCTATGTATGGATTGTATGTGCTTGTTGAAGAATAGGGCATCACTTGTCATCTTGTATTGATAGTATTTAGGTCATAAGTGTGTCTTTCACCATTTAAATCCACTCTAGCATGATAGTAAGGTCAAATTTCAAATTTTGGTGACAAAAGTCATCTCACATCTTCAAATCCTATAGACATTTTTGTCTAGTTTCACTAGTTTGTAAACAACATTAGACCTCCTAAAAAAAACTTTCCATTTATCACTTGTCTTCTATCTCTTGTAAAGTGATATACCTATGTAGGTACTACAATATTAAGTCATTTTTAGTTATTTAAAATATTTAAAACCATGATTTATTTTATCTCCAAAAACCCCTAGACCTTTATTTTCCCTTTGTAGGGACTGTGGGCTTGAAACAATCATCGTGTTTTTTGAAGTCATTCTCAACTTCAATCTATCAACATATCAATTCCCATAAGTCTACGATGATGTTAAAACTATACTGTGACCTCAATAAGATTCAAACCTATCCAATATTCTCTATTCAAATACCCTCATATCTCTGTTGATGTCACCTGAAGGTGTGTTTTCTAGTATGCAAGAAGCAAAGTGTCATTATGGACAATGAGTATTATTTTTAATCTCAATTGAGTTTTGAAATTTACTTAAGGATGAAACAAGACTCTCAAGGTGATTCCAAGACTAAAAAAAGACATCAAACTTCATTTTATGTTGAACTCTCCATGAGAGCACTTGTAGATGAGTTGTTCATGGCAAATTGACTGTTTTTCCTTGCATATGATTGCAACTATGAAGATTTCTTGGAGAATGAATGTTGAAAGGAGGAAGGGAATCAGATCACATTGAAAACACTGAAAGAGACCTATCACAACCCTCTAAAGGCATTTTCAAAGCATGAAAATATTTTAATTGTGAACATAGGCCTATCATCTTACATAAGACTAGTATGCAAACTCAAGATGATTTGCCTATCAAAACACCTTAGAACATGAACCCAAGATTATAAATCATTAGAGGGATCCTCTAGAATTAATATCAGTAGTTTTTTGTATGAAATTTCCCAAACAAGAGGAAAACCTACAGGAATCATAGATTAACAAGCAAAAAATTATAGTCAAGTTCATGAAAATTATAATCAAATGGAAATTTACATCTCTATGCATGTTGGTTTGGGAAAATAAACATCATTGAATCCTCTAGAAAACACACAAGATGGGTGGATTGCACAAGATCTATCTTTGGAAGAGCCATCTTCTTAGGTTATTTATCCCCTAAAAGATGATCCACAACTACCATCTTTTAGTGTTGTTTCCCATACAAAAATGTCACACATGTTCTTATATAGTTTTTTACATATTTTTCTAATACTTTTATATAACCGTGTTCATTTGGTGTTTCTACATTATAATTATGAGTTGTATTTTTTATTGACATAACCGTGAATACCATATAACCATATTTTTATCCTACTTTTTTTATTTTGATGTGAATTATAAATATGTCAATGAATTCAAATAAAAAAAAATTAACATTATTTAATATCAAATAAAAAACTAAAATTGAAACTAGTTTCAAGCATTGAAATAGGATAGAATAATGGCATAATAATTTATTTTACAATATGGACCTTTTTACAATCCATGCACCCAACATGCACCAATAATATTAAAAAAATATTATGTTATTTTATTATCTTTACACCAAAATTATAACAACTTTGATATATGTTACTGCTAAACAAATCATAACATACAAAACAAGGACATAGAGTAATAGTTATAAGTTGTGCAAGATGTAGTGTAAGACTGCTTATAATGGAATTTCAAACCACATACGATAATGTTTTAGATTAAAATTCATAAATAAAATAGAGAAATTACCATCTAATCAATCGACAATTAATCTAGAAGATAGAAAGAGGCGATAGTGTTAAAAATCTAAATAATAGAGTTTGATAAAAGCACAAGTTTTGGAATACAATCTTTACATTATTTTCTTTCTTTCTTTTTTTTTTTTGGGGAGAGGGGTCACATGTGTTTTACATTTTAAAACTATAACGTTAATAATGCATTCTTCATTTTTATAAGATATTGCAAAAGTTTGAGGACCTTATGCTTCTTATACATACATACAAGATCACTCCCCTTAAAAAAATCAAACTAAAACCCACTGTTAATAATATCTCAATGGACTTCTTTCATAGCTTTCAAACAATTGCATGTTGTGACAACATTGGAAACGATGATTTTTTTGGGTTGTATAGACGTTATTTACAGTTTTGTAAATATTTATAGGGAGTTTCCAATATAGCCAGACCATACCAATACTTCTACGGAGTTTGTGCATGGTTCGCACTAAAATGTGGAAATATTTTTTGTCTACATATTCTTCTCCACCCACTAAAACTTGTACTTTGCTAATACCTCACATTTTTTCCAAACATTTAATCAAAATTTCTGTAAACATCTAACATAGTTTCTAATAATATTATTTTCCAAAGAGACATGACTACATTGGAAAGTAGTTTGAATCATGCAGCCATGGACTAATTTAGCAATTGGTAAGGTTCTGTTTATGAGGCATGACTAGTGATTATAAGAGGGAGTGATTGATGGAGCCTTTGTGCTCTTCCATGGCATCCAAAATGTCTAGGTATTCTTTCCAAAGACTGTTTTTACATGTCATAGTCTTTGTTTGCCATAAATATTATGTTTATACTATAATTGACTAACTTAAAAAATATATTTTTTTGAAACAAACTTTCATGTCTTCCATGTTTTATAAACCAATATGCATATAGTTGTTGACGTAAATGATCAAATAATCACATTGTTCAAATCTAAAAAATATATAGATAAATACGTCTCTGTTAAAAGTACAAAAATGATATTAATTTAATTTAATTTTACTTACAATTTATATTAATAATATCAATATATTCATGAACTCTTAAAAATAATTTTGATTATAAAAAATTTGATACGTAATTGGTTTCTATTTAGCTCATTAAATCTTTGAGTGTAATAATTTTGTAAGATATTCATAAATAATCTTAAAACCTTATAAAATATTTTGAAGATTTCTTCAAACCCTACCCCTACTTTTAAGAATATATAT
>JARHVA010006251.1:745000-807500 GCA_037957365.1 Torreya grandis | reverse complement strand
GGATAACACTCTAGATGAGGATACATATGGATTGTATGTGTATGCAGTCGAAGAAGTTTTGAAGAAGAAGGAGAATAGAGAAATAAATTAAACTAGAATAGAAATGATATTAATCTTTGTGTTTTTTGAATGCCATACTCTTGATAAAGATCCATGGTTGTTTTGTTTACTAATGCATACCTAATCTAATGTTATAAAAATGTTTATATTGATTAAAAATCTATAAAGGATCAACAATTATTATGGAATTTAAACTATTTGGGCTCTTTTGTGTGACTCTTCATGTTATAACAATTATTTATCTTGACATCCACATATGGAGTATGTTTATAGATATCTTATCATTAAAAATGATATAGGATCCTTCTCAAGTGTTTCTTTGTGTTTAAATAATGTTTGGGAATGATGAGTGGGGATTTGTTTTTTAGCTCAATGTCAGGGTTGAGGGGTCCCTATCCCAATCACTTTTTAACCAGAGATCTAACTGATCTGGGACATAATTAGGGTCCCAAATTACCAAGAGAATATTATTGAATGGCCATAACCAACCTAAGAATACCAATTATTTTCCACGACCAACCCAAGAATACCGATGATCAACCATAACCAGCGTAAGAATACTAATGATATACCACAACTGCTACATGAATACTCAATGATCAACCACATTTAAACTCTGATACCATACCTAGTGCTTAAAACAACCAATTTATTTTACCAACTCACCCACATCTCATTGATAATAAGTAGTGATTTTTTACATGGTGTGTGTTGTTATAATTTTACAAAAGGACTATGAAGTTATGTTGTAAACAACTAAAATTTGGCTCTATAAAAAACCATGAGCTTGCATCAAATAATGTTTGCACTTGATTATCAAAATTTTGTAGCAAGGAATTTCCAAACAAAATGGGTAGTTACCCTTAACCATGCACTAGCTAATAATTTTTTTGTTACCAACACACCCACACTTTTGTTTTGAAAAAGGTGAACCCTTTTAAGTTCCAAATTATGAAATAAATTAAGTTTTTCAAATCCATATTTTATCTCAAATTTTGAAAAACATAAATTTTGAACTTGGTCAGAAGATAAAAGATAATAAATTAAAACTTCCCTATTATTTTTATGAAGGTTTTCATGATAGAATGTAAAATTTAATTCATGTATTAACCTTATTTGGATATTAGTTAGATTGATTGGTCACAAAATAATCTCATAAGTACCCTTTGTGAAAAATTAAATTAATCAATGCCCACCTTCATTTATCCTAAGCTAAAGGTTCACATTTTAATTTTTATGTCATTGAACATCTTTGTGTCAAATAGAGTTGATCATAGTTTAAAAATACATATATATGATAACTTGTCCACAAGGGCTTTTGTTTTATTTCAAGGGTTATGTTGTGATCTTGAAGACTATGAGACTCTATGATTCAATTCTAATTTCCACATGTTTTATATTATATTGCATGATTTATTATAAGATTTTTATGGATGTTGTTAAATTTTTGAGATATGATATTAGTAAATTTGTGCTTTATGTGTAGAGAAAAGGTGCATAATTAAAATAAATATAAAGTGAAGGTTACATTTTAATGTATTGATAGAATTTGAACAAATGGACATTAAATACCTTCAAACACTCTATGACCCTCTAACTATGATACAAATAAATATTTTGATGTGAAACACTTTGAGTAAAATATAATCAAGACTTGACATTAATTCAAAGTCAATAAAAGATTGAGGAATTAATGAAATGCAACATATGGTGTGTTTTTAAATAGAATGGAGAAATAAATGATGGTATGGTTATTAATGGAAATTAAATTATAAGTAACCCCATACATAATAATTTACCATATTTAAGATTCAGATAAACTAAGATAAAATTATGAAACTTCAAGAAACATAAAGAATGAGGATTATTAGATGTCAGTCATTCAATTTTCAATAAATTTAATGTAAATTACCAAAAATACTTCAAATTGGTCCAAGTCATGGCACAATCTTATTCAGGATCCCAACAAGAGTTTAAAGAATAATATTTCTATCCCCAAATTATTCATATAATAAATTATAATGTTGTATTATGACATATATATATATAAGGCCAATAATATTTTGATAGTAAGGATATCACTCAAGTGGATCGAGAATATAATGATGATCTAAATGCACTTAATAAAATAGGCCTCCATCAAGCTGAAAAATAAACAAAGGTATTTCCATAAAATGATGTTTTCCTTAATATTTTATTTAAATGCATTTTAAAAGATGATATGATATTCTCCCTGAATATGGAAAATGAAATGGATTATGTGACTGGGTTTGAAATCGATAGTTACTATTCATTTCCAATACCAAATTTCACCTGTATCAAAACCACTACCACTAAATGGATGAGAGATAATGATATAATGAAAATTTAAAATATTGGGATCGGAAACAAATAACTACATCAAAAAAATCAATGTATATGGCTATACTATTGATCTTTTTATGCCTACAATATACATTGTAATGTTTTTTGTGTATAGACTATATGTATACTCAAACATTTATAATATAAATAGATAGTGTGTGCCCTTTCTCACTATTATTATTAATAAGGATAAGAAGCCAGACCTATGATAGATTATTACATTCTATCTTAAACAATACTTTATCAATGTCAAATAGTATCATAGTTTATATATGATGTCTTATTTATTTGATGCATGTCATTCCAATATGCATTTCAAACATGTTGATCCACCCAGATGCCTAAACGCTTCCATTTTACCTATTCCCATAATACATTGTAAGTGATATGTACATAGATACCAAGAGTACATGTAATAGATACGTGATCATTGTTATCCAATTTTTTTTTGAAAAATATATGATCATTGCATGAAAATATTTTTTGAATAAATAAAGGATTAAATTAATAATATTAGACCCTATTGGTAATACAAAACATATATGGTATTGATAATTTAAGGAATTATTATCAAACCATATAATTTACCTACTGAGTTGTTGAAAAACATGATTACAAAAAAAAATTACATTCCATTTTTTCATAGAGTGGGTGGATTGTGAAAAAATATAAGTCAAAGATCATGGAAATCAACACCATTATATCGTATAGATTCATTAAACAAAATGTGACATCACATGAATTACATATGACTACATTTACTAAATTATAAATATATATAAAAAGAAATTATGACTCTCACTAGAGAGTGGCTATGTTTTTTATTTTTATAGAAAACGTCAATTTATACTATCCACATTAAGTCCATATAAATGATTTATATCATATAAATACAAAAATTTATATAGAGGTAATAAAAAATATTCGATAATTAGGACTATATAGGCCAAAACCAAAAGTGTAGAAATAAATGCATGTGTCTAATGATCCATTGGTCAACAAAAAATGAGAGCCCAACGGGATCGATCCCATATTATTTAAGAATTTGATATATAGATTTCTCTCATATACACCATTAGTGACCACTTAAATGATTGTCATAACCAAGGTAAAAATATATCTCTATAATCTTTCCATTATGGTAATTATTAGCGCTTCAATTATTGTTCCATGTTTCTATTATTTTGAATAAATTTATACCTCTTATTTCTTTTAATGTTCCATTTCCACCAACAGTTTCTTGCATTCTTAGTCAACTTACCAAATTAACACAAGATATATTTATGGTTTAGTATGACACTAGTGTTAAGGGTATTGAATTATTTTCATGATAATACTTGGAAGTCTCCAAGGTCACAAATGTGAAATTTCTCATTGATCATAAAAAAGAGCGAGTTGCATGGGACCCATTATTAGACTATCATGTCAATTTTTAAACAAACAGTTCAATTTATTATGTGTCAGTGATCATACTATTTGCATATGTTATATTTTCCACCATATCACATTTGAATATGAAAATTCCTATTATTAGATCCATTTCACTCGCATCCTTTATTTCTTCAATTCTAATTATGGTCACATGTACAAATAAAAATAGTCCTATAGGGTCTATTGTTTCCTCTATGTTTGAGGTTATTGTGTAAAATCAAACATCCATTCTAATTTACATTACCAAAATTTTTACATTCACTCTACCAACTATGTTTCCTTATTTTACCATGGCCACCCTAGTTCTATTCACAACACATAAATTATCTTCACCTATTACAACAATCACTATGGCTCTTCAAAATGAAGAGATGTAATAAAAAATGGATTTTATATAGAGTATGCATCTGGTGAAGGTTCAATTATCTAACATGATTACTTATGAGAAGTTAGAAGTTAAATTGATTTATTTATAAATCTATAGGTAAACTAATAATAATAACTACTATAAGGATATCTAAGGATGCCTCTCCTTCACTTTTTGAAACTAAATAGAACTTATTCTCACTTACTAAGAAAAAAGGAAGAAGTGAAAAAAGTAAATTTTTAAATCTTATGAATATTATAATAGTGAGGATGAATTCAAAAAAGAAACTGATTTCACTATTAAGTCCACTAGCACAATGGTAGGAAAAGATATCCAAGGAATAAATAATATATTTAAACATTTAACATAATACAAAGTAAAGGTACTAAAGAACATTGTGACATTTATTTAAGTTTCTTCGGACTTAATTTTTATGTCATTAACGGAGGTACAAAAGGAAAAACTTAGTATTCACAAGTTAAAAATAATTTTCAAAGTTATTTTTATAAAACTCTAAGGTAAAGAGAAATATGAATGTAAATTCCACAATAATCAAGAATGCCTAGATTCCCAAAACTATAACTATGCATTTTTTTATTTTTTGCTATTTATTAATTTCAATTTTAACATTAAGACATAACTACAGGATGTGTCACATATATAAACAACCACAATGTCATAGTTAAACATGTTCACAAAGAAAATTACTTCTTTTTTTTAGATGAAACATGCCAAAACTATACAAAGAGCATAATAACTTGATATGTGAATATGATTTCATTATAATACTAAATAACTTTCTATAAGTGAATTAATATGGAACTTAGAAAATTTGATCAAGAAGATTAGTTATCACCTTGTGAATTTTGTCACACATGTAGTGAAAAGAGTTGTGAAATCCATTATAGTTAGAAAATATCTTAAAAGTCTCCTACTTAAACATGCAAAAGTGGTAATTAAGATTGGGATTCATTTTAGGAATCTATTCATTGATGTGTCATGAGTATAGATGGATTATGATCTCTTCATATAGGTAATAAAAGGGAATAAAATGACTGGTTAATCTTTTCATTGGAACCTTTTAAGGTTTTGGAGTACCAAATTTATGAAAGTGATAAGTCCAAAGAATTTGGGTGTGAATTTTTTAATTTATTTATCTCAAGAGTGATCCAATTCTAAAGGAATATGATTCTAGTCTCTTTTGTAGTTTATTTAATTCAAGCAATTTAGATATCTGGTTGTGTCTAATATTTTTTATTATAAATACTTTGAATAAACACATTTTTTATCAAAAAACCGTACAAAATGGAGAATTAAAAAAATATATTATATTTTCAATCTTAAGGAATCATTTTGGATGTATTGTGAAGTTTTCATTTTATTTTTCTTAAATAGATTGATGATGTATGCTTTATTAGTTTAAATTTATTATTGTTGGGATCCATATGTTTTTTTATGACATAAGTTGATTGAGTTTTGGTATTATAATTGTTTCACTAGAAAATGTTGACCACAAATAAATCTTTGTAGATTAAATATCAATTTTTTTTATTATCTTGTCAATAATGTTTTTGAAAAAATTCTTAAATTTATTTCTTATAGTCTAGAACTATTTTTGTTTAAATTGGAGTGAACACTCGATTTTAATAATAATAAATTATCTTGAAATATATCACATTGAGTGTTTTCTTCATCAAAAAATAGACAAGTGGAAATATGAAACTATTTTATACCCTACGCATTCATCTTATTTGACATTTTTATGTGATACTCAAATCATTGTAAATTAATATCATTGTGAATATCCATGTTTTATTTGTTAGTAAATGTTACTTAAACTTCTAAAGTGTAAAATCTTGTAAGATTTTAGTTTGAAAGATTTTAAGTTGAATACAACTATACTACTAAGGATTTGATTTTGAGAGTTAAAAAAATCAACCCACGCCTTGGGTTTGATCTTTGATACCTTAGAATGAGAGGATGTATATCAATTATCAATTAGATCTTATGTAAAAAACTTACATCAATTAAAATATGGCACTAGAATGAGGGACCCAAGTTGTTAACAACAAGGTGGGAATTTTATGTTTAGGTGTCCATTATAAAGTTGCATTTTGGTCCTTAGCACTATAAGTTATTAAAACATTTTCTATTTCACACTAGGTCTCAGAAGATATATCTAGAAGTTAGATCTATTACTAGTATGACCTTTAGAGGTACAAAAAGGCCTAGATATTAAAATATAATAATAAGTGCCTCTATAAATCATACTAATTTGTTGCATTTTTTTTAGATAAATATTTTTATCCATTCATAATAACATATATCTTGTTAGAGAGTATCATAATAAAAAATCCTAGAGATGTTTTTGAATTTTCTTGAAACGTCAAGAGATATCTCATCTTTTAATGTTTGATAGGAGCTAGACCACATAAGAATAAATCATGTTCTTCAAATCTACTTTAGTATTGGTAATCATATTTTTGGGTTAAAAATATGTGTAGATTATATTTCTTGATGTGGTTTTAATCAATATCATAATGAATTAGGGATGATGATTCATGGATGGTGATTCGAAATGTATTAAGGAATATAATGCACATATTTTTAACCCAAAAATGTGAATATCAATCTTGTAGACTATGAAAACATCAAAGCTCTTAATTTAATATTTTCACATATATAACATGTGTGTGTTTCATGAAATCTATTCCACTTCACATTAAAATATGTTTCATATGATTGGTTATTGATTATTACAGAAAAATACATTAATAGTTTGAATGTATTTTAGACCACATATATAGCTTAGTTTGGTCAAGTCATTGATCGCATCTTATATCAATAGTTTTTAATGTGATGAGATAGTTAAATGAAGAAATTATAAATCTCCAAACTATATTCCATAGATTGTATTTTTTGGTTAATCTAATTTACAGTCTTGGTGTATCATTAACACTTGATATCTAAAAAAAATGATCCTTAGACTATTTTATTTGTTATAAAGGAAGTAGAAATAAATAACATGCCATTAGCTTACATTAAGCAATAAATATGAATAATAAACTTAATCCCCAATGTATAAATCTCACCACCATACCCAATTTCAATCAAAACATTCTATTATTGAACCACACACTAGTCATAAACTAATTGCCTCTCAAATAAGCTACCTCAATTGAACATTTATGTTTTCTGAGTAACAAAAAAATTAAATGATGCAAAAAAAAGAGGCAAACCTTTTGGAAGCCATAAATTTTGATTTTTATCTCTGTTTGAGCTCTTACACATGCCAAATTGACTGTATCTACCCAAATAATTAACCAAAAAACTATCAAGATAATAATTTATCAATAGGCAATATTTCTAAAAATAATTTGTATTGATTTGTATTGAATGAATTGAAAATAAATTATATTGATTCATATTGAATGATTGACATAATTAAAAGTATAAACCATGCTTAAACAAGCCTCAACTCAAAATTTATATTTGACATGGAGAATTTGAAAAAAAATAAAAATCTAAAAAAAATGTCTATTTTTATCAGCTGTTATTATAGTAAGTTTCGCATGCAAGTGAGCACAGCTCTAAAAATATCCCAAAATATTCTAAATGATAAAATTATCCTATGGGATGAAATTAAATTTAATTTAATGTCTAATCCTAAATATATAATTTCTAAAAATAGAAAAATCCTAAAAAAATAACTAAATTGTAATTTTGGACCCTCAAATGATCATGTTGGGCTCTGAAAAATATCAAAAACATCCCTAACAAATTATAACTACTTAGGACAGTAATGAAATTTTTGAGATGACCATTTTCGTGTGTGGAAGAGCTCAAACAGAGCTATGGGTTAAAAGATATGGCCTCCAAAATGTTGGCCTATTTTTTATACATTATTAAAATTCTATAAAATTATAGTATATATTTGGTTCCCATGGTTACTAACACATAAACAATTCCTTAATATTATAATCAAAATGTGTTGGATAGTATTCAATCTAAGCTGAAAAAGCTAATTAATTATTTCATCAATCTTAAAAACTAGGTTGGTAATTCTAGAGGTGAATTTTTTTGAAGGAAATACCCATCAACCATCCATAAAATATGTCTAACAACAAATATACATCTAATAATAAGTTTCCTAAGATCAACATATATGAACTAGCCTTGTCTAGTTGGTGTAGATTTCATCATGGAAGGTAAAATTGTGTAATTATTTTGAGATATTTTAGATGTAAGTGTAAGTATATGATCTATTTAAAATTTACCAAAACACATCCATCACTTTCAATACACCTAGTACTTAAAATCATACTTTATCTGTAATGCTATAAATGTTTTTTGTTCCTAGCTAGGAAAAAAATGAGTCTAAAGAGAGAATAATGAGGTACATGATTTTCAACAAAACCAAAATAATTATTAGTCATTGAGAATAAAAACACAATAGTCTCTCACCACTTCTACACCTCTTAATAATAGGGATAGTTTCAGGTCCTAAGGCTAACAATGATTTAACTCCTTAAAATCATCAGGATCAATGTTCCCCTAATGATTAACATGTGACCATAACTAAAGGAGGATAATTTTTTTTTTAAAACATGAAAAGGATCAAATCAAATATCACCCTAGAAGAGGTAACATAGATCACTGAATAAATATATTTCATTCTAAAATATCTAACTAAAAAAACTACATAAATAAGTAGAAGGAAATACATGCAAGCATGGATATCCATAAAGACAAATTAAAATCCCTCCTTTATTCCTCATAGTAAATATTTGGGTAAAAATGTACACAATTGTTTAGTGGAATAAATATCTTTTATTTATGTTATACCTATCCAAATTTTTAAAAACATATTTTGAGTCCCCTTAAATCTGATATGATAGTGGTTTAGTTAGATAAATCAAATGTTAAAGTGATATAATAATTAATGAATTTACACATGTAACTCACCTCATATCCAAGAGTGCAAAAAATAATTTTCATTTAGTATGTGGAAATTTTAAAGTCTTATGATATATTGATTAGGAAAGATATGTATAATACTTTAAATGGATATATGGCCATTGTATTATCTCATGTGGTTTCCTAAGAGAGGATTTTAAAACAAAATATGCATATAAATATAGATGAGAATGAATTTTATGATTTCCATGTAAAACAAAAATAATAAAAGAGCATTATATATAGTAACATAAGAGTTTACATGTTGACCACTTTTACGACTGCTAAAATTAAACTAGATGTTATCCATGACCAATATATCCTTTGCAAATTATTTTTATAGATCCCATTATAAACAAGAGTTAGGCACATTAATTTTTTTGTATGATTCCAAATAGAAATAAATACCTATGTACTTACCACCTATAATTAACATGCACAATTAATCAAATAGTAAAACATTTATAGATGTTTGATGACTCGTAACTTGTGATAAATTAAGCTAAGAGTAAGTTCTAGTCAAAATTGTCATACCTTAAAAATTATAAATCAAGAGCATACGATCTGATTCATTATTTTGTAAGACAATCAAACTGTTGATTCCATTGTAGTATAAATGATAAATATATTCCCTTTAAATAACTCAAAGATTAATTCTTTTCTAATGAATTAACTCCTTCTCCTTTTATTATATTTAATATTTTAAAAATATAAGTGTTCACTACTGATTATTAAATGTTGAAGTTCGTGAACAACAATAGTGTTTTTGAAACACACATCATTAGTGGTAAGGAAAGAGATTATTCATTACATGAAGAAAAAAACTGAGGATAAAGGAATTCTAAAATATAGAGATAATAAAATCTTTTAAGGTATGGTGCCACTATAGATCTATTAAATTTCTATATGTTTGATGAAAAACATAATAAAAAATTCCAATTGTCACAATTTAGTCTTGATAAATTTGGGTTGAAATGAAAATCCACATCAAGTGAATATAGGTCTAGACTTATCAAACCCATGAAGGAAAAAATTGAAAATTATTTTTCATAATACAATGATTTAATACCATGGTCTTATGAAATCTCAAGGTATTGAATCACTGATTCATCACACATACCATCCAAATCAAATAAGGGTAAAAACATTTAGATAGAAGTAGGAACTTGTAAAGACCTTCTTGGAGCCCCTCATTTACAAAGAACTCTAGAATTTGCTTACTAAAAAGGTCATTTTCACCATTATACATTCCACTTGGGTAGCTAATTTAATGTTTTTTTTTGAAAAAACAATGGATTAATAAGGTTATGTGTAGAGTCTAGAAACTTAAATAAAGCCTTCAGAAAATATAATCATCCTCTACCATCCCTAGATGAAGTTATGCATATGGTGAGTGGATCTGAAATGAGATCAATTTTAGATGGATTTTTAAGATACAACCAAGTTTTCGTAGATAGGGAGGATAGGATGAAAACCATGATCACCACTAAATGTGGTAATTCTACATATAAAATAATTTATTTTGAATTAATAAATGTGGGTGCCACTTTTCAGTAGGTTATGCGTTTTTATTTTGAAATTATAGTAGGAAAGTGAATTATCATATATATCATGGATGATATAATTATTTTATTCATGCTCAAGTACCATGATGTGCATCACTTAAGGTAAGTTTTCAAAATATGCAAAAGATATGGCATATATATTAATCCAAAGAAGAGTATTTTTGGTTTCATTGAGGGTAAGTGTTCATGACATATATAAAAAATTAAGTTATATTTTTTTACCCTAAAAGAGTAAATTCCACTTCTAAATATAAACAAAAAGTTAAGGTTATTATTTTGAAAACACAATTTTGTAAAGAATTTTTTTTCTTAAAAATGGCATTATGCAATCTCTAGTGTTGATAAACTTGAATTTTGGAAAAGATGTCTAATTTTATTCATTTATTCAAATCACATAATAATGACCATATTGACACAATGAATTGACTTCAAACAACATCCCAATTCCTTCATTAGTGTCAATTTCAAGGATACAAATAAAAAGTATTTGTCATTAAACATAAAAGCTTATGCTTTGGTCAAAGATGAGATCAAATTCAAGGAGTTCATAATTTGAAATAAAGTGTACACCATATTTCTTGATATAAGAGTGAAACTAATGATTGTAAAAAATTAAAAGGGAGAACAAATATGAAAATGGATGGCCAACTTACCCTAATTTCAATTAATTAATTAGACTGACTTAATTGAGATATAATTGTAAATGTATTTCAAATCAATAGATGTGAAATTAAAGCATACATTTGAATGTAAAATATAGATATCGATTATCTTTATTTGACACGGCATATGGAAGATATGTAAATTTATAAAGAGACCCTGATTTTAGATTTTATCATTGACTATCTGAGTATGTTTATTATACACATAAAGTTAAGGATAATTAGGCGTATGTTTCATTTATTTCAATAACTTGATATGCTATTTATGTTGGGTCAGTTCCTTAGGATCAGGTCTGTATCACTAGTAGATACTAACTTCTTTGTCATTAGTGACCTACATTGATTTAATATAGAGTGATTTTATGGTCACCTACAAATATATTTTTTCTTTTTAAAATCCCAAACCGTAATGACATGGAAATATAAATAAATCAACCTTATTTTCCTTGAAACCATAAATGTTCTCGTGAAGGACAAAAACATACAAAACTATTGGTAGTTTACTTGGTTGATCTCACCTAATCAACATTTTCTAATGATTGGTTATTTCCTATGTATCCAAATAATCCAAGGAGGTAAATCAAGCCACACGGAATTATCTCACCTCATGTTATTGTGTAAATGTGTTCCTTCACTATATGTATGCATATATGGTTAGATTTGGTGCTTGAAACACTTTATTTAACTTGGATTTTGAGTGATTTAAACTTTTCTTATGACTAATCCTAATGATAGGTTAAATATTTGGAGGAATAGACAAGATTTACTTAGTGTGCAATAGTGTATGGATGTATATAAAATATGTGCACAATCTGTTTTAAATTAGATCATGCTTTATTTTTATATGAATCAATTTTTTTATTGAAAAGTACAATTATACTAGTTTTTAAATAATAGCTAAGAGAGCCTTGGCATAAACCAACGTCCAAAATAGTAGCCCACAACTTGGTTGATAACCACGTTTAAATTAACTCAAGTGCACATCAATCGAAAAGATAATGAAATGAAACAAGTAATAAGGATAAAACTAAACAATAGTTACAAACATGCTGAGTAAGGAGGTGGAGGTGGAGGGTCATGAGGATTCCCTCCCTCGCCATCCTAGGCTAGGGGATATTGATCCATAGGGAGGGGATGTCAACCATCATCTTGATAGTTAGTTTTAGAATCATGTTGTATTTGTGAAACTTTTTGGGGAAGAGAGAGTGATAGCTCCAACTATGGTAATATGTCTTGTAGAGGGGACCTTCACCCCCACTACCACCACTATCTTTGACTCTACATATCCTTTCTAAAGAGATATCTAGTGAAATCAAGGAGAGGAGCTCTTCCAACTTTGATACCTCTGACTATAAGAGTTGTGGAACCTCCCCCCATGATCCCTAGGAGGAGAGTGGTGAAGCAGGGGATTAGTTGACATGTGGATGACTACACAAAGAACATTTCACCAATGGTCTAGGAGGAGCTGCATATGATGAAGCTTGAACCAAATCTTATCCATTTGAATTTAAATTTGATGAGTAAAATCACTAATGAAAACAACATTATTAGTTATAAAATAGTGTTTTTCATTAATCTCATTATGAAATTTTTTTTGGATTCTATATTTACAAATATAAAACAAAACGTCAATACATAAAATTTATTATATCTTATAAGTAATGAGGTATAGTCCCCAAAGAGATCCATTTTCCAAGTGAACATTTTAGGGATAAAATTTTTAAAATGGTATGAATCCATCTATATGATGATTGGGAATGAGCCAAAATGATGTAGAGAAAATGCCAATTACTCTCACTCTACACCTTTACTCACAATACACTTCTCAAATGGATGGTTTGTTACTTCTTGCTAAGAGTTTATTGGGGTTCTCTTGATATGTTTGTGTCTTAAATTATCTTGATCCTAATTAATAGTGTCATTATAAATCAATATTGTCAATAAAAAAATATAACAACCCTTTCAATACTCACAAACACTTTTCAATCATCAACTTATATCTTTTTCCCAACTCTCCCCATTTTGTCTCAGTCCTACTAGCACTATTTTGTGTTTTTCTTGACTTTTACGGTCTATACAGATGAATATAGAATAAAAATTCACAAATTTGAACACTATTTATCCAACACTCATTTTTTATGAAGTTTAATGTAATATCTCAATCTTTTGATATCCCTTTAAGTCCTTCCTAGATCTTTGTTTAGCCTTATTAGGCCTATTAAGGTCTAGTTTACAAAATTGTCCTCCAAATCCATACCCAAAAGTAAAATAACATAAAAATAACCCCTAAATATCTTCAACCAACTTATAATGGATCTTTTAAAAATTTTCCACCAAAACGAATGGTGAAATTTCTTTATTTGGACTAGACCCTAATCTAGGGTTTACTAAACAGTTTATAGGTATGAAAGCTTTAAAACCTTAATATTTTGAGATAGATTGATTTTAATGAGAAACCAGTTTGTTTTATAGGTATTTATTTACCCTATAAACCTTCTCACATTATCTATTTTACCCTTTCCATGCACAAAGTGCTTATTTGTAATGAAACCTAGTGTTTTGTACACTCATTCTTAATTGTCTATAGGTCTAACATAAATTTTTAAACTTACCATTCCATTATTGATAAATAAAGGGTTATATTAAAATGAATTATTTTATAAAATACTTATTTATAATTTTGTTTCACTCTTAAATTCAAAAACTTGATCTTTTCCTTCAATAAAACATGACATAGTCCACTTTACCAGGGTTCAATAATAGGAAATATGGGTTAAATAAGGTTTTAGAAATATTTTAAAGATTAAAAACCTTAAATAATTTTTTAAAAACCTTATAAAAATGTATTAAACTCTATAAAACCTATTTTTAATGCAAACACATGTTTTCATCTTAATAACACAAAGTATTTAGCAAACAGAGTTTGGAGTTGGTAGAAAACATACCATCAAGGGATAAGATCTAATCCATCTAAGAATATGCTAATTTTTTTATATAAAATTTAACTTAAAATAGGGTTATCTATTCTCAGACGTATTCAATTTATAGTTCTCCATAGAATTATAATATGGAGAAAGTTCCAATATTCACCTATTTCCCTTTATAGACTTGTGTAAGGGTAATTTCCTGTTTGGCTAACCTGTAACTTCTCATTGACATTTTATGAATCAAAATAAAGAATGAAATATATTAAATCCAATATAAAAATAATTATAAATACAACTTTACACATTGAGTAATCGTACATACCAATATTCTATTCATAGCTATGCAATAACAATACACTCAGAAATTTCATCATCACAGTCGAGTTTTCATCAACTTTATTTTATTACATATTTATTCCCTCTCTCCTTATAATTGAAATCACAATATATGACCAAAATTTACTCTCCTATAACTGATCCAATATCCATAACCAATTTTTGGAGATTTCGACATGGAAGTTATTGAAATTATATTGCATTTTTAATGTTTTCCCACTTGAATGCTATATGACCATGCCTATAGTCCTAAGTACATGTTTATAACTTATACATAGCATTAATATGTATTTCATACCTATTTTAAATGGTATTACATCTTGTTTAAACTTATAAAATTCATGGAAGCCTTCCACAAGGCCTGGAAATTCAAATTTTCAAATGTGGTAGTTTTGGAAGGAAACTCCATATTTCAAATTTTATGCCACTTGTAGAAACCTAGATCACTCATATGACTTAATTAGGAAATATTACATATATAAAACATATTATTAGAATATTTTAGAAAAAAATGGATCAATCTTTGGGACCTTATAGGATGCCCCTGCATCATACTACCAAGCTGAGGAATTTTTGCCATATGTATGGAATGATGCAGTTGGTATATGTTGTTGATGAAATATAATGGACATACTCATATTAGTTATTTTACTCTAATTTATCCTTTATTTTCATATGCATACCACTCTTCCTCTTCAAACTAATTCACCATCTCCTTATCTCCATATTCAATCACTTATACAAGTATTCTATCTTTGTCTTTCACCCATAATTCTTGTACTATCCATTCCACTTCATCCACAACTTGTGCTTGCCTTTTCCTTACCTAATTTTTATGTAAATTATTAGCTTGCTACTGTATATCAACATATTTAATACCCTATTTAACCTACATATACATGGGACATATTATCTTATTTCCTACCTCATATTATTGATATATCACTTCTACATGGTCACATCGTGTATGGGCCTTCTGAACAAGATTCTTGTTTGGATTGGCTCTTTACTTTGATTCTACTATAATATTACTCTCATAATAAGAACTAACTCATTCCTCTCTTGTATTCTATCATCATTCACCTCTCTATGTTATTGTATACTGCTCCTCACATTCCTTAGACACTTTGCTACCCTATGTCCTTCTCTATTACAATTCCAATATTGTCCCTAAAATGTTTATCTTGGTCCTTACCTCATTTGAAATTAAAATATACTCATTCTGTGACCTAAAAATCATTTGATCTCTCTTTTATGGTGTTGTCCCATTCCCTCTTGATCTATTTCATACACTTGAGTTCTCCCTTGAGCCACCTCTATATTCTCTCTCTCATCCATCCTTATTTGGAAAGGTGATACCTCAAATTAATGAATATATTCACCTTAATATATTTGTTTTCTCCTTCTGAGAGTATCCTCAATATCCTCCATCCTCATCACTAATCGATAAATCAACGGGTCATTATTCTAACCAAATCTTCCTCACCTCTGCTGGCTATCTCGATGGAGCACTGAACCTAGTTTCATGTCTTGTACTTCACCTCAAAAAATGTGTTATCAAATATTTTAAACAATAAAAAAATATTTTCCTAAGATTTTATACAAAAATTATGCATATAAAATACCAAATACTCTCACTCTACACCTTTACTCATAACACACTTCTCAAATAGATTGTTTGTTACTTCTTGCTAAGAGTTTATTTGGATTCTCTTGATGCCTTTGTGTCTTCAATTATCTTTATCCTATTTGGTAGGGTATTTATAACCCACTATTTTTAATAAAAAAACTCTAACAACCCTTTTAATACTCACAAACACTTTTCAATCATCATCTTCTATATTTTTCCCAACTCTACCTATTTTCTCTCAGTCTTACTATCCCTATTTTAGGGTTTTTCTTAACTTATATGGTATGTATAGATGATTATAGAATAACCATTCACAAATTTGAACACCATTTTCCCAACACCATATTTTAAAGAAGTGTCATGCAATATCTTAATTTTTTGATATCCCTTTTAGTCCTTCTTAGATCTTTGTTTAGCCTTATTATGCCTATTAAGGTCTATTTTACAAAATAATCCTTCAAATACGTACCCAAAAATACACTCAAAAACAATTAATACCTAAATATATTAAACCACATTAAAATTTATCTTCTCAAAATTTTCCATAAAAAACTAATAGTGAAATCCTTGACTTGGATTAAACTATAATCTAGGTTTCCTTAGACAGTTTACAGGTTTGAGAGACTTAAAAACCTAATATTTTGAGATAGATTGAGTTTAAATTGAAACAAATATTATAGGTATTTATTTACCCTATAAATATTCTCACATTATTTATTTGACCCTTTCCATGCATAAGATGCTCATTTACAATGAAGCATAGTTTTTTGTAGACTCAATCTTAATTGTCTATAGGTCTTACTCAAAGTTTTAAACTTCTCATTACATTATTGATCAATATAAGGTTATGATAAAGTTAATTAGTTTATCATAAAAAATTTTACAACTTTTTTTCACTCTTACATTCAAATCCTTGATATTATCCTTTAAGAAAACATGACACAGTCTACTTTACTAGGGTTCATTCATAAGAGATAGGGGTTAAATAGGGTTTTAAAAATCATTTTCAAAATACAAAGATTTCAAACCTTAACTAAGGTTTATAAAACCTTAAATAAAGATACCAAACTATCTAAAACCTCTATTGAATCTAAACACACAATTTCATGCTAATAACACAGAGTATTTAGCAAATAGAGCTCTAAGTTGGTAGATAACAGACCATCAAGGGATAAGATCTATTCTATCTGAGAATGTACTAATTTTTGATCAAATGTAGCTTCAAATAGGGTTATATATTCACATACATATTAAATTTATATTTCTCAATATAATTATAATATTTAAAAATATCCAATATTCACTTGATTCCCTTTATAGCCCTGTGTAAGGGTAATTTCTTGTTTGGCTGACCTGTTTAACATTACAAAGATGTCTACCTTAAAATTTTCATTAAAATATTATTAATAAAATTAAATAATTAAATATATTCAATCCAAAATCAAACTAATTATCAAGACCAATTACCACATCGAGTAATCTAACATACAAATACTCTATTCACAACCATGCAATAACAATGTACTCAAAAATTTCATCGTCACAGTCCAGTTTTCATCAAATTTATTCTATTGAATATTTATTCCCTCTCTCCTTAAAATTAAAATAACACTATATGAGCAAATATGACTCTCTTATAACTTCTTGAAGAGACATAACCAATTCTTGGAGGTTTCTATGTGGAAGTTTTTGAAATTACATTACATTTTTAATGTTTTCCCACTATGAATGTTATATGACCATGAATATAGTCCTAAGTACATGTTTATAACTTTTAAATAGCCTTAATACATCTTATATACCTATTTTATATGGTCTTACACCTTGGTTAACCTCATACAATACATCAAGGCCTTCCACAAGGCTTAGAAATTCAAATATTCAAATGTGGTAGTTTTGGAGGGAAACAACATATTTCAAATTTTATGCAAATTGTATGAACCTAGATCACTCCTAAAAACTCATTAGGAAATATTACACCTATAAAACATATAACTAGACTATTTAAGACAAAAATGGATCAATCTTTGGGTCTTTATAGGATGCCATTGCATAAAAAAACAAAAAGAGATGCTTGATGGTTTCTATGTGATGATAGGTAAGGCAAGTGGTATTTAACATGACCATGTGATTTATAATATTTCCCACGGCCAAAAAAATGGTAAAGGATACACCAAATTAAGTGTAATTTTTTAGGTACAATACAAATTTATAAAATGTTACCAAATCTATGGTCCCGAACCTGATGGAGGTATTGGAGATGCCATAAATGGTTAAGAGAATGTTTGTCTATATGCTGAAGGGATAATAAAAATTTAATGGTGTGGCCTTAGGCCAAGACTATTCTTTCCACCATAGTGTGAGAGAGGAAACTTTAATCTTGTTCAAGCATTTTTTAGGTATATGACTCTAGAATTCGTAAATGTATTATGCGTCTACCTTATTAATATGTAATTTGGTCTTTAGCATAGTCCAAGGAATATAACCCCTATATGTATTATAAAATAGATCACCAATTATGAGAATACCTTTCTTAAATAACTTCAAGCTTTTGATCTAGGAGACCATGTAAAAATGGATGTTATGGAAGGTTGGCTTAAAAAACCATCATAATGGCTAGGAATTTGGATAAAGACCACTTATAAACCCATCCCACACCTAGATAAGGTGAGTTTTTATATTTTTACCAATCCTTAGAAATACTTTGCATGATAAATGTGCACCTTACATTGAAATAAACTTATGATATAAGTGCATTGTGAAATCCTAAGCCTTACCATGCTTTTCTGCCAAGTGGGGAACCTTGATAAATGTAATTACTTAGAAGAAATTTCTAGGATTCATCACCTTCAAAGATTATAATTATCCATTTAACCCTAAGAGTAGTCCCCTAAATCTTAATGTCAATAATACCCAACCAACCAACTTCTTTAGAATGACAAAAAATGGCCCAACAAACTTGATCAAATCTCTACTACCATTCATAATTAGATGATAAAAATTATCAAAGAAGATTTCTAAGCTTCACATAGAAAGCATTTGAATAGGCCCAATAAGAGGAATAATATGCATGAGTAATAATGAACACCTTGGAACAAATAAAGAACTTTTTAGCCAAAGTTAAAGTCTTAGTGATCCATAAACAGATTTATTTATCCACTTTTTGAACCATTTTAGAACATAATTATGTAGGAGAGGATCTGAAAGCAAATGAAATTCCTATAAATTTAAATTAAACCCTCAAAAGGATCCATTTATTTATATATCCCTCTATCCAAGAAGGTTTGGGTGATAGATGTTAGTGATAGCACTTGGTTTTGTGCCATTAGATAAATGAGTATGAGGATGATCCATATTATGAAGATGAGAAGGATTCCTATGATACATGAGTAATTGTTATTTACTCTTCTAGTTTTAACTTGCACACATATATTATTATCTACCTATTTGATATTTATAACTATTGCACTTTATTTTAATGTAAACAATGGTAGTGAGGAGGGGTGCACCCCTGTTTCATTAGAGTTTGAAGACGTTAAAAATTGTGAGATAGCAAAGGATTTATTAGAAACCTATTTGTGTACACACAAGCCTAGTTAGAAAGATAATAATAATTTTAGGATTTGGGAGTTTTTTTTTATGTTTATGAAATATAATTATGAAATTGTTTTATTTATTTTTCATGCATATAAACTTATTACTCTTCATCTCAAGAAGAAGAACAAAATGGAATGAATGTTCTATATAACCTCTTCAAGTGGATGTGGGCATAGATAAAAGGATAAGGTAATATGTTAGGATTCGTATGTGTTTATTTAAGTCATATGAAACATGATTCTAATATTTTTTATTTATTTTTCTTACATAGGCACCCATTATCCTCAATCACAAGAAGGAAAAAATAATAGTAAAATACATTTTCGACATCTTTAGGTGCAAATGGGAATCTTTTGATGGAGAAGGTAGAATATGGGGATTGTGATTTCTTAAAAGTGTTATAAAAATAGATTTTTATAGCATAAGAACATGCTACCATCTTTGAGAAATAAAGAGATTCACATGTTTCATCTGAGAATGAGAACAATGTCAAATTTTAGTTATCATAGGATTTTCTTAGTGACATGTCATGATATATATAGTATACAACATTAATTATCCCATTTTTTTTAATTTTCAATATATATATATATATATATATATATATATATATATATATATATATATATATATATATATATATTGAAAATTAAAATTAAAAAAAATGGGATAATTAATGTTGTATACTATATATATATATATATATATATATATATATATATTGGAGATTATTGTTTAATTTGAACCTTTTTATATGTGTAGAATTCTTTTGAGTACAAGCAACATGGTTACACGTTTATTTAAGAGTTTTGATAGATAGACTAATTATATTTTACTATACCACAATGTTTTTAATTATATGAAGGTGAGAATAAGTTATGGTTTAAACCATTGTTTGTTTCACATGGTGTAAGAATTCACATGTTACCTCCCATTCTAGATCATCAAGAAACAAGGCATCCAATCAAAATAAGATCAAAGAGATATATGGAATGGAAATTACAACAAAAATTCTATGATATGTGAAGATGCATGATTTTTTTTTGTTTTAAAAATGTTTATTTCTCAATTAATTTGAGCCCTAAAGGGTTGACAACTATATAAGAAGTCCTCAAGATTTAAAATTTCAAAAAAATAAAGAGAAAAGGCATAGGAGATTATAAGGTGGATAGAATTCATGAAATTAAGTGATATATTATGTGTTTTCCATACATTCATTTTTTCACCGATACATTCACATAGCTTACAAATGAGTTATGAAACTTGATAGGAAAAAGGAAATTCCTTGACTACAAGCAATAATGTGAAGGATAGAAGACAAAAGTTAAAGGATAAGGTGTATTTATTTATCCTGGATATCTAATCACTCTTTCTCTTGAATTAAATAATTATTATTTTCATTTTTTATTTATGAATGTAGTTGTATTATATTTTTGTAATAGAAGGGTAATGATGGTTTACCATTGAATAAGGAATGAAAGAGGAGACAAAATGTTTTAAGATATGTTTTATATTTGATGGATTAATCATTTGTGGAGATTTAGCATTTTTTTTAATACATCATGTCACATGTTATGACATACTAAAGAGGGTGGAGATTTGATATCTGATACTATTATGAATGTATTTTTTTAGTATAATGAGACTTTTCCTATAGTGGAATTATATCTATATATATAACTTAAATAAATTAAATGTTCTAAAAAGTGATATATTTCCAATTTAGGTTCAAAAATTCTAATTCAAGTTCAAAAATTATGAAATAAAATATTAGGACATGTTAATTTTAAAATTTTACACGATATCTTTTCTCACAATCTTATTGTTTATCTTCCTTCTCTTTCCTCTCATCTTGAAACTTGTGAAGGATGTTTATATGGTAAGCATCACACTAATCCCTTTCACAAGAATCATAATGTGAATTCCTCGCCTCCTCTAGAATTAATTAATAGTGATGTTGCAAGAGACCTTGAATTTGTATCTCTTAATGGTTCCTTATATGATTATACTTTTATTAATGATTATTCTAGAATAATTTGTTCATATTTCATTAAAAAGAAATTTGAAGTGCAGTCTAAATTGAAATAATTTCAATTTGATGAAAATGATTCTAGGTTTTAAATTAAGAGATAAATATAAGATAATGGTTTTGAATATATAACTAATAAATTTGATTCTATTTGTATTAGTTGTGTTATTCAAAATAAATTAACAACTCCCTATTCCCAATAACAAAATGTTATTATTGAAAGGGAAAAATGCATAATTTTAGAGATGGCTAGAATAATGTTGCATTCAATAAATGTTCCTATGCTTTTATGGTTTGAATCCACGAATACTATTTTTCATAGTTGGAATAGTGTCCATCTTAAATCTTTACATATTTCTACTCATTTATAAATGTTATCCAAAAATAAGCCTAGATTTATTTTATATAAGTATTTTATGGATTATAATTATTTTTATTTCAAAAGGTTATTTTTGGCATGATTAACGTTATTTAATCCTTTAAATTTATGCATAATATAATTCCTTCATTAAAGTGACTATGATTTTTCATCCCTACTTAGCATTAAGGGGGAGTTTTAGAATATTTAGTGACTAATTGGACTATTTAATACACTTCATACTTTTTGGTGTAATTAAATAATAATAATTTATTATTTATTAGTAGGGAATGAAAAAATCATGTAAATAAATAATAAAATTTAAATATTTTTTATTTATCGATTATTTTTAAATGATTCTCCAGAATGGGTGAACCCATTGGTTACAATGCTCACCTCCCATCATCCTTATTATAAATAGGGTTTTGACCCTATTTCTATCGATACACATTATAAACACATTTGAAAAACTTGATGTGTTTTATATTTGAGTGTGGAAAATATTATACAAAGGCTTTGCGAAGACCGGTTGAGAAGAAGTCAGATTAAATATGGTTATGTATTGGGTTGAAAGTTTCTCAAATAAACGAATAGCCATTTTGTGGATTTTTTTACCTCATGTAGGTTTTACCTCATTAAATAATTGTGTAAATTTATTTGGTTATTATTGTGTTCGTTTTTAATTAAATGCATCTCTATATTCTACTTGTATATTGTTTATACATTAGTTACAAATCTTTTCAAAATTATCCACATATTGTGATGAAAATAGATGACATCTTAAAAAATAATATGTCATTTATTTGGTATATTAGGAAATAATAGGATTACAAAACATTGAAGTTAAATATATATAGTTCACAAATAATATGGTTCTTTGATTATAATAAACCCTTCCAATTTCATATTGATGCATATAGGACTAGTGTAGGTTTCATTCTCATACAACATGTGGAAGGTAAGATTGGTCACCCCATTTACATTGTGTTAGAGTATGTTATTTAATTTATCTCATGTTCACATAGGTATTTATTTGTTCCAACCCACTTATGTGTGAATATTTCATTTATCTTATTTAAGATATTATGAGAAATTACATATTTATCTCTTAGATATTATGGGGATAGTTCCTAGTTGTTTATATCCTTTAGAGATATTTATCTCTTAGATATACATTTTATCTCTAGCTTTATCTCTTATTTATTATTGATCTCTAGTTTGATCTCTAAGCTACGACTGATCACTTAGCTTGATATCTTAGTTAAGATTGATGTTCCTTGCCTATATATGCAAGACTCATTCAATGTATTTGATCTAAGCTTTGGAGATATAAATGATTTATCTTTATATGATCCATTTTTGAATAATATAATGAAATATTATTTGATCAATACATCAATGACTTTTATTATGTTAATGGTTTGTATATTTGACCTTGGGTGAGAGTTTTATAAACTTTTTCATTGTACTAGAACCTTTAGGTATTTTAATCATCCATTTGTGAGCAACAAGGGAATTTTTTAATTTCATATAAATATATTTGGAAAAAAAATATCTGTAAATTTTATTGAAATAATATTTATTGGAGAATCATGGAGCAAATCTGAGTTCTCAATTGCATCAGGGTGTCTAAGAAATCTACATATATCATTTGCAAGTATAGATTTATGTTTTTCATAAAAAAATGTCTTTTATTATGTAAAATACTCTCTAAATATATTTAATCATTAAAAAAAATATATAGGTTTCATGCACATTATTTTTATTCTTTTAAAACATTTCAAAATTTTAAATTTTATTAACAAATAAAAAACTTATCACAATCTTACTAACTGCTAGTCGAAACAAAGACAATATATTAGGAGACGTTTGCTCAAGATTTATTATTATTATTATTTAAATAAAAAATATATATTGTGGGAAAATTATTTTTCACTTCTTTTGTCTTGAAGACATCCATGATTCACTTTTGGTTCCCACGAGTGGATGTAAGGCTATGTTCCTTTTTTTGTTATATTATTTTTGATTTATGGTGCCACATTTATTTATTTGACGTATTTTAATGACTAGAAACTTGTAAAAGCTATAAAATTTAGAACATGAATCAAATTTTGTTTTAAAAAAAATAAAAAAATTAAGTGTATGTTTTTTATACGCGATCCATTAGTGTTACTTATTTTGTAAAATACAATAAATTATAAAGTGTAAATTTTGGGGTTCTCGTTATTTTGATTTGGAGATGTAAATTATCAAGGGGGATTTGTTTTTTGAGAGGGTTCTTATTCCTTAATTTCTCCTTAGTTTTTGATAATGTATTCCCACTCCTTTGAGCCCCTCAACACCTCAAATTAAAAAACTTGAAAGTTTAAAATAAATATACACTTCTAGCTGAAAGGCTTATGGAGAGTTATGTGTGGTGAGTTTTCTCAGTTTTTAGATGAGGAAGGTATTAATTCGATTCCATACATGAAATATGGGGCTCATTTCTTGATTATCTTCCATGTTTCAGAGATATTTTAGTCTTATGTCACATGTGCCACATCACCCAAGGAAGTTTGGGACAACTTTGTAGCCTTATTTGGGAAGGATACTAAGTCTTTGAGGTATTTTTAACCCTCGTTTACTCTACTTCATTTTTTTCCACTTCCTTCTCCTCTCGTAAGTAAGGATTTAATTTTTTATGATGATATAAATATCAATTCTCTTATTAGTGAGAACTTATCTTTTGACGATGGTTTGATTGAGGCACCTATTACTCTTCATATAGTTTGTACTCCTATTTATTTCATTGATCAAGAGGACGTGATTCTTGAGGATGTGGCACCTTCACCATCACTTTTGGAGATCATGGATGAGACACCATTACAACATACTGAGGATGAATTTTATTATTCCATGGTTTTTATTCCTTCATTGCCTATTTCTCTTTTATGTGTGGATATGTGTTTAGATGATTATTTTCATGAGGAACCTATTATTTTTGCATATATTAATTTGGATATTATTGTTGATCCTAATATAATTTTATTACTTGTTCTATAATGGATCCACTTGCCCACATGTTTGGTTTATTTTAGAGATATACTCTTATTTTTAGGTCTTTGACACTTGAATCTATGGGATATAATGACAAAGTTATTGATAGTGATTTATATAGTATTGTATCTCTTATTAGGCTTATTATTTAACAAGGTCAACACAACATCAATGTTTTCATAGGTGATTTATTTTTGGTACATCATGATCACATGCATCATCTGGTTTCTCTTCTTATAAGGAGAACTCATGGCTTATTACATTCCATACACGCAAGATATATAGTATTTATATTTTGTCGGGTGAATTAATTTTTCCTTAGGGGTAATTCCATATGAAGTATATCCTTCCTTCTATTATCTCTTTTTGGAGGGGAGATTTTATTTCCTACATGTTTTCTCTATTTTTCAACTTTATGAGATATTACTTTGTGAATATATTTTATATGAGTACCTAATCTCGTCTTATTATCAAAACTCATACTCGGCATATGACAATTTATTTTTTACCCACAAATTCACATAAGGGGTGTGTTAGAGTAGCTTATTTACCTTAGATCATGATCACCTAGGTATTTATTTATTCATACCCATTATTGTGTAGATATTCTATTTATCTTATTTTAGATATTATGAGATATTACATATTTATCTCTTAAAAATTTATGTGAATAATTTCTAGTTGTTTCTTTCAATTTGGGATAATTATCTCTTAATCCTTGGTTTGATCTTTATCTTTTTTAATTAGTTATGATTGATCACTTAGCTTGATCTCTTAATTATGGTTGATCACTAGCTTGATCTCTTAGTTATGATTGATATTCCTTGCTTATATATGAAAGGATCATTAATTATATTTGATAAAGTTTTGGAGATGTAATATATGATATAATTTCTCTTTGCAATCAATTTGTAAGTCTCTTATTTTAGATTCTTTTTGTTTTGAATGTGATGTTATGTTAAAAATTAAGATCTTGTGTTTTGAAATGCTTTATTTTTTGTTCCTTTCAAAAAAATAATATTTTTCAAATATTGCATAGCTGAAATAAAAATGGCTAAATATTTACCAAAGAAAAACTCATTTTCAACAAATTACATTAAATATTATAAATCATCATCAAATTTAGATTTAAAAATCATATGCAACTTGATATAACTGAGGAAAATAAGTATAATATACATATGTATATGTGTTTATTTATCAAGTAAATATAAGTACAATATAAACAAACATTCCTTGTATTTTCAACTATTAATGAAACAAAGCCTTACAATACAATTTATTGTTATTAAAGTGACATAGGTGTGAATAAAATGACATGTCCATGAGTAAAACAAATAAATTTAACACTATATACATATGATATGGACATATTTATGTTAAAATCTCAAAGTTATATAAATTGCATTTATATAATTAAAGATCCACGTATTATTAAATTGTCATTCTTTTCATATAATATTGAGGAGGACCATCATTAATATGTCATCCATATAGAAACTTTTTATTAAAAAATACTTCATTTAAAAAAAAATCATATCGATTTCATTGTTTGATTATTTAATCTCTATGATTTTATTGAATATTCCATGTATATATTGATCATATCTATTTTGAAATCATGTTGTTCAAATCTATTAGTTTTTTGTGTAAAAAAAGACATACCAGACTCATAATATTGCTTTAATATAAGTTTCAAATATTTTGACAAAGGCTAAATCTTACTACTAAAATTGAACCCTATTGACCCCACTCTATTAATGATCATTGTAAATTAAATATTTCAATTAAAATTATGGAAAGGAATGATTAGACACAAGCTCACCATAGATACACAGTCCCATTTCTCCTAATGGTTTAACTATGTCAGAAAAATAAATTATTCGACAATGTTTTATTACTTTTGTTAAATTTTCATCATCTTATAATGTAATTATTAGATGTATAATTGTTAGGGAAATTATTTAAAGTAGATATTCTACCTAATGGGTTAATTATCCATTGTCCTTATGTTCAAAATTTGATTTTACTAATGTTATATTCTATAACATTTTATTTTTATTTTCATATTTTTACAACTTAAAATTATTTCAATAAGCATGTTCATATTTTTTGTCTATATTTTCTAATTAAAATTTATTAAAATAAGTACACATATTAGAGAAGCAATTTTTTATATAAAAGAAAGAATAACAAGATAATTCAATTTTAAGTGGTAAACCTTTTAATATACTTGAGCTATGAAATAAATTAATGGTATGGAGGAAGACCTTATTGAAGTGGGGCATGATGGTGGACATCATTCTGTAATGTCTATAGAGTGATCCACATATAAAGTTCCCCACTACGATCTGCTTGGTCTACATGGATAATTATGATCCCTAACTCAAGGTGTCCACATGTACACTTGTTTAAAGTGTCATTATGTACTCAATAAAAATGGAAAATGGGTTGATGAGTAAAACCTACATATAATTCACTAATACACCAAAAATGTTGAGTTTTAAATGTTTGGTGGTAAATGATCTTAATAGATTGATGTTATGAAATAGATTAATGGTATGGATGATCACCTTATCTATGTAAGACATAAGGGTAGACTTTCATTTTTAATGTCCACTAAGTGATCTATATTTGAAGTTATCCATTGTGTTCCTCTTGATCCCCATGGAGACCTACAACCTCTAATTCAAGGTCTCCACATGACCACCTATTGAAATTGTCCACATGTACTCAATGAGAATGAAAATTAGGTTTGATGAGTAAAAACTACTTATACATAACTAATACACCAAATATTTGAGTTAAAATTTTCTTTGGTAAACACTTTCAGTATACTGGAGATATTAATTAGAGTAATGTTATTTATAATATCTATGAAGTGTTCTTAATCTAAATTTCTCACTATATTTCACTTGGTCCACATGGAGAAGAGCTACGCTTACCTCAGGTTGTCCACATGGCCACTTGTTGAAATTATACTCATGGGCCCAAAGAGAATGGATGTTAGGATGATAAGTACAAACTAATTTTAACTCACTAATACAAAAAGTTCTTGAGCCTATGTATACACAAATTATAATAGTGTATGATTCACATAGATATGATAGATATTATGTATGAGGATCCAAATTATGCCAATATGAGATATAAAATGGGACATATTGGCATGCAATATTATACTATTTAGACAAAAAAAAATGGGTCATATAATCAAATATTGTTGACCTTATAAGCATACAAAACTATCATATAGGCATGCAAAATAAAGTTTGCCTATAACTACCCCTAGAACTATAACTAGCATTCCCATTGCAAATATGCCTCCAAATAAATTATGATTGATTGCCATAGATGTATAACTTAGGTGTTAGATATATAATTATTGGAGTAAATTTTCCTCTCATATTTTGAAGGATAAAATTTACATGACACAAAACCTAAAATATTTTGTGGCTACACACTATTAAAATTATAAAATAATGCATATAAATGACATATGGAAAATCATAGAGTTGTCAAGAATAAAATTTTATAACAAGATGGTTTTGGACTCACCGCATGCTATCTTAAGGTATTCCTTGGGATATATGATCTTTAATATATTAGTGATGGTGAATATTAAGGAACATACATATAGGGTTAGATATATTTGCATATAATTATAAATATTATATAGAATATCATTACTTGAAGATAAAAAAATCAATTTTACTATGTGTTCTTGCCAATATATGTTTGTAAATTATGTGGTCCTTGGGATATAATAGATCTTGAGACACAACTAAAGTGTAAATCATAGTTTGTTGTGATCCAAGTGGGGTACCCACAACATCTCTCATCATCTATATAAGAAAAAATGGAAAAAGTCAATTATGAATCAGTTAAAATTGAGTCCATGTTAAGATAAGTTTAAATGATTCCTTATACATAAAGAGAGATTGATAATATAAAGGAACTATAATGCAAATATCATAGAAATGTAAAAGGGATGAGGCTTTTCTAAAATGCTTATTTACCATTAATAGGAAATATCATTGAACTATAATGATAATTTCAATTGTGTCATCGTATTTTTTTAGTCGAGATTTAGAAATAATAACATATGTCATCATCTATAAAAAAAAAATAATGAAAGTGAGACAGTACATAACTTAAATTTAAAACAAAATATAAGTATTTATTTTACATTTAAATAGATAAAGAGAAATAAAAAGAGACAAAATTAGTGATAATGAGAGGGATTTAGAGAATGAGATCGAGATGAAGAGATAATGTGTGTGTGTGTGTGTGTGTGTGTGTGTGTGAGTGTGTGTGTGTGTGTGTGTGTGTGTGTGTGTGTGAGAGAGAGAGAGAGAGAGAGAGAGAGAGAGAGAGAGAGAGAGAGAGAGAGAGAGAGTAATTTTCTCTTTTTAGTTCCCACTCTCTTCTTATGTATCTATCTCTCTCAAAATGAGGGGAAGGATAATAACATAAACAAACTAAAACTATGGTACATAATAAATACTAAAATAATATAACAAATTAAAATTTTTATTTTGAAACCTATGTCCAGACAATCTTGACAATAGAATCTAAACAAGGTAAAAAAAAGACCTCCTAAGATATACATACATACATAAACTATTTTCTTAACTTATTTATATATAAATAAAAATATATTAATTAAATAGATGGGTTAATCAGGCTATATATTTTTATAATGATTCATAGAAAGTTTTATTTAATATACTTCCTATATCTTATTAAATAGTGTTTAAGATTTTCTATCTCTAAAAAATTAAACTCCATCTTACATTTATAAAATTTATAAAATATAAATTTTCTTAAATAGTGTTTTAAGTTATTTTATTTTTCAAAAATCCAACTCAAAATAATATTATAAAACATACACAATATAATTTAATGTGGAAAAAATGACTATCTTGTTTTTTTAACTCACATTTTAATAATATAATTTATTAGTAGATATATTGACAATTAATATGAGAATAATAAATTGTAATTTATGGGAACTATTTCATACAAGCTTATGAAAATATAATAAAATATGATAAGAATTATTTTTGGCTTTAACTGTGTGATAGATTTTGAATTGATATTTTGGGTCACACTCTATGAATTATTTCTAGGTCTATTCTCATCTTGATAATGGTTCATAGAGTGTGACTTGAAACATTGATTCAAAATATCTCACATAATTACAACCAAAAATAATTCTTATTATATTTGAAATAGATAATGGAAACATTATTCTTGTTATAATAAAATAATTAACAAATTATGCCTATGGTACATATAAAAATTTGTATATCTTAATTTTTAAAAAAATAAAAAATTATGTAACATAATTTTTGTAAAGTTTGTATATTATAAAAGATTGTTTTAAACTTGTAATAATTTCTTAAATTTTTTTAAATTAAAATAAATATTATGAATATTTTTCTATATAAATGAAACATTAAAATTTTATATTTTTATATAAAAATTTATGAAGCTATGATACATTTCTATGAATATAATATGAATGATTCACGAAATATTAAAGGTAATGGTATACAATCAATTGTGTGCCATATAAAGTTTACGTGATAAAAATTTTACTTTATAATTTTTTTTAGATCGTATATGTTATATAAAGTTTACCCCCATAGAAATGAATCCTTCGTGGTATATGAAGTGTACATCTCATATAAATACCATGCACTAATAATTCATATAAATTTCACAATACTTATAGTATTTATAACCAAAAAAACATATTATTACACATACTCATAAAATTAACATTTAGAAAACATAATATTTACATGGTTATCTTTACAATGAATTTTAATAATTAATATTTTAGAGATGATTTTGTATAATTTTTATGGTGTGTGTGTGTGTGTGTGTGTGTGTGTGTGTGTGTGTGTGTGTGTGTGTGTGTGTGTGTGTGTGTGTGTGTGTGTGTGTGTGTGTGTGTGTGTGTGTGTGTGTGTGTGTGTGTGTGTGTTGTTCTTTTTCGTAATAAATATTATAGTGTTTTTTATTTATAAAAAAATAAAACACCTTCTATTTTAATTGAATGTTAAAAAAAAAATTGCAATTTCCGTTAAAAAGGAAGAGATGGTGAGACAATATTAATTTATTTATAGGATTTAAAAATATTTTTAAAATAAATAGAAATTATTATATTGATATCACCTTATGGTGAAATGTCATATTTTAAGTGATTTGCATTCCTTTCATATGTCATAATTTAGATTTTATGGATTTCTTAGGATGACTATTATTCAAATTTTATATAATGATTATAAAATAATCCATAAAAATGATATATGTGAACTGATAGAGTTACAATAAAAAAAATTTACAAAAAATGTTCTTTTGGACTCACTGCACACCACCTTAAGGGATTCCTAGCACTGCATGACCTTAAACATATTAGTGATGATGAATCCTGTGGAGAAAACATATAAGGTTAGATCTATGTGTATAAAATATAAAATAAGATATAGAGTATCATTACTTGAAGTTAAAATACATAATTTTGCCATGTTCTCACCACTGTATGTTTCTAAATCAAGTGGGTTTAGGGAGATACAAGATATTGGGATACAAATGTAGCATCAATCATAGGTTGACAAGAGATAATTGAAAAACCCATAACATATCTCATCATTTTTACTATTAAAAAATGAAGATGTCAGTTATGAATCAATTAAAATAAAACTTATTTCAAGATAAATTTAAATTAATCCTTCCACATAAAAATAGATAGATAATATTAGGGAACTATAATGATAATTTTAGTGTCATAAGATTATTATAGTCTAGATGAAAAAATAATATCATGTATCATATTATATAAAAAATAAATGAAAGAGAATATTATATAACCTATTTAAGATAAATTAAAACTTTCTCTTCTACATAAAGAGAGATCAAGAGAGGAGAAAAAAGCAAAATAGTGACAATGAATTAGAGTGAGAGATAGAGAGAGAGTGAGAGGAAAGAAAAGAGAGGGGGATATGGGGAGATAATCCAATGTTCTCTCTTTATCTCCCTCTCTCTTCTTTTTTCTCTATCTCTCAAGAGAGGAGGGGAAGGCCAAAAATGCAAATAGTTTCAAATAATTTATAAAATTGAGAACTTATATTCCCAACATAAGTTATGGTATTTTATTTCTAATAATAGCCTCAATAATAGACTCCAAACTAGATGGGGCACTTAAAATATCAATTATAATCTATACAAAATTTGAAATAAATCATATATTAATCAATTAAGAAAACATATTAAAATATAAAATTATTATTCCTTTATAGGTATAAATAAACTATAATTAATTACCTTTGTGAATAAATAAGGAGAAGTAGATAAGTCTTTATATGTAGGTATGTGTCGACTTGAGATGGTTAAGTAATTAGAGATGGAATATATTGTTGCTTACTAATGTCCTGAGATACTGGATAAATTAAATATATAATATATTATTATGTAAAACTCTCTAAAAGTGATGAAATAATTGTGGATGGAATATAGAGTTTCCTACGAGTGTCCTATATAAGTGTTTGCATAGTCTTTATGGGTGTGCTTATTAGATTTTTAAATGTAATAATTTTATGTTTAACTTAACATGTGGTTTAGTACACTTCCTCCAATATTATGGGAAACAATGTCGAATAACTCTAAGATGGCTAATAGTTTTTCCTATACATGAAGCACTAATAGTAAGATGGATATTGTTAGATGTACTGCCACCTGTAGCCTATGTACATGTACTAAACACATACAACCCATGGTCAATCATGACCTATGTGAGAGTAATATCATCTTCAAGGTTTTAAAACTATATTATAAAATTAAAGATATTATTATATTTAATATTTAAATATTATAAACAAAAGTATATACAACCAAATGATTCATAAAAAAGAGTAAGTACATGAAATAAGAGCCACAACATTCCCACCAATAGTATTAAAGTACATATAGTAGTAGTTGGCCCAAAGCTCCAAGTAACAATAAAAGGGATTGTTTGGAAGGATACAATTGGTCCACCGCAAACATGTTGGGATATTTAGCTAGCTAATACAAATGTCATCTGGTCAAAACCAAGGTAGTTATAATTTTTAAAACATAAGATGGTATGGCCATGAAAACATAAAATATTTGATAAAATACGTATGTTTAAATGACATATGGAACTGACATGCATTTAGTTTCCTACAGTGCATTCAGGTGAGGAATAGTAGAGTTTGTCAGGCATGGGAGGCTATGTAATTTTAGTGAAAAGGATAACTTACCATAAATATATGGATGGTAGATCCTCTATGGGAAAAATCAATAAATATATGAGGACTTAAATATTAAATAAAATATGTGGTAAGTTTGATAAAAATAAATCACCATTTGTACCCAATGAACTTTCTAATTTTAAGGTAAGATACCCACTGTATAAAAAATTAAGGTAAACTATACATATTTATACTAGGAATCATGATGAAGCCACATTAATTAGTTAATTCCTAAATGCCACAACATACAACCATGTGTTAAGTTGTTTTCACAATACTTATTGAGTTATTTATCCTGACATGTATTGTAGTCTAAGGAAAGGTAAATGGTCAATGGAAATCTGACATGAGACACATTGATTATGATGATTGTTTCACCAAATCCACCACCACTAGTGGCTACCATGCATAATGCATCAGAACTTAGTGAAAGAAGTGACTACATCAATCTAGGACCAGAGATATAAACTATCAAAAATCCTATCAATTTTTGTATATTAAAAACTAATTGTGTAATACAAGGTGTTATATTATTATGGCATATTAATTTCAAATAAAAACCTTATTTTTCTTGTAGGGATCTTTGATCTCAACTATCAATAAAACACAATACCATTTTCTTACACCTCTGTAATAAATTCTTGTGGTAGAGGCCTGTGAAATAGATTGGATGCTTATGAAAGACATTCTCAAAGTAATTGATAATTGTAATTATCACAACGAAGAATGGAATGGAGGAGTCTCACTTTATTTTATTTTTTAACCACTCATGGTGATACATTTAGTTTGGCTAATCTATCTAAGTATAAAATTTGGGCATTATTTTCATTTCATGCCTATACCTATAATAATAACAAGGTTATATCAATGATGGTGGAATAAATTACATATCATGTTTACAAATAATATGACATGCTTCTTATTGCCATTAAGGTGATAGAAGCTAAAATTGAAGGTGTAACAGATATAGTACAATCAGATGTGGTGCTTTAGAGGTTGTAAAGTGTAAACAAGCTTAATTTGGATGTGTAATACAAACTTTAAAGCCATTTGAGGTTGAGCTAAGATGCTTTAGATAAGGACTACTCATATTAGTGAAGATGTAATAATAAAGAGTTTGTTGTTACTCATATTAAGCACACTATGTTTATATTATAAGTATTTATTTATAGATTTAGACTTAACATAATTAAATCCTCATTTATTCAAGAGAATTTGATATAAAGTATTACATTTCATTTTAAATAAGGTGCAAGTAATTCCAAAATAAATGTATATTTTATTTTCATGATATTTTTGGTAAGTTATTATTTCATTTATGGAGTAAATTCCACTTGTATGTGTATGATGTGGGCATCCCATTATACTTGGGAATTAAACCTCCAACTATCCTTGGTAGGGACGAGTGATCGCCAATTGACCACCTTTTCTCACAACCATAATGAGCTTGAAGGTTACTAGTTTATTTGTTTCTTTTTTTGTCAATTACAATAATATTTATATAAAACATTTGATTCGTTGAAACCACAAAGAGATTTAAGGTTACTAATTTATATATTTCTTATTTTCCCAATCAAAATAATATTTATATATAACTAAAGAAGGTAAATGTTACCAAACAATGGAGGATATAATTATCAAAAAATCATGTTGAGTAAAATAAAATGTGTCAAGTGTAGATTTTTAGATTTTACTTGCTTGAAAATGGAGGTTAAATTTTTCTCTATCAAAGGTATTATCATTAGGTTTTGACCAGTAAATTTATCATACGTTCATATGCAAAGAAAAAAAGTTCAAGGTCCTATTTTTGCAATTCCTATGTGAGGCCATCTTTACCCTCATCTCTAATGGTGAGGCTTATATTTGATAATTGTTCATGTGTATAATACATTAAATATTATTATGCCTTAATGATTTATTATCATCACTTTTGAAAAGCACTATATATTTAGTAAGACACTAATAAAACTTCTCTCAATAATAATGTAAGGAAACAAAAAAAGGCACTTGGTCTTTTATCAATGTATATAATAGATGGAATAAAAATAGGTTATAAGTTATCCAAATACTTTAGACATGAATTTGACTCTAAAAAATAACCTAATTATCATAAACACATCACCAACTTTCTATATTTTAATAAATATTAATTATAACACTTTTTATTAGAAAATCTAGTAAAATTATTCTGAAGTATGAGGTAGGAATACAATATTTTCTATGTAAAAAACTTATTTGACCAATTTATGATGTAAATTATGTTGTTCAAAAACTTAGGATGGAAGTAGAGCGAAAGAAAATGAAAAATTGAATGGGACAAAATCCAATGAAATTATGGTGAAATAAGAACCAAATGAAATTATAGTGAATTTCAAATGTACATTGAATTAATTGAAATGATGATAAAAACATGTTATAAAAAAGAATTACAATAAATAATTGTGAGGGTATTGAAAATATATGCTTAATATATTTGAAAATCACAAAAATGTTAATGGCCCATCTATCAATTTGGCCAACTTTTATGCTATTTGATAGCTCTTCACAAAAATTAAATGGCAAAAATTATAGTAATTTGTTTTACAATTGAGTTTTTATCCTTTTTTTAATGAAAATGGATGTTAATGATTATTTATACGATCAAAATCATGTAACACAAGTAAGGGAAAGTGTCTCAAAGTCTTCCTTAGTGGGTATCCTCAAGTTTACCATATAAGTAGTTGAAGCATTTTTTAGCAGTGAAGGTTTCCAATATGTTGGGGTTTTTATTTTACTAAATTTTGAGCTCTATTTGGAAAAATTTAATATCTATGAGTTTTCATTGTGGAAGCTTTGATGTTTGAATCAATTTTGATATATTTTTAGTGTATTCTTAGTGGTAGAAAAATAGTTCATCTTTTTCACTAAATTTTTAGATTGACATCACTAGTATAGAAATTCAAAATTCTTTATTATAGTGTCATGTTCATTTTTTTTATTGTAAAAAAAGTAGAATAAGATAGAGTTATAGTTTTTTCTTAAATTTGATATGATTTTGGATTTTTTATCCATAAAATGTTGTATTCAATATTTCTAGTTGGAATTTGTCTCTAATACCACTATAGTTTACTTTATAACACATGAATCTTTTGTTGCATATGTGATTTATGTGTGTAGATTCAAACCAATTTTTGATTTACACCACCTTTTATTTTTGTGTTGGAGAAAATATGTTTTAATAAACAAATGAAAGAATATGTATTTAGTTTCAATTTTTTTTTTTTTATGAAATTGGAAGTAGCAATAAAGTTTTTTAATCTTCATGGGTGAACAGCCTAAGGCCCAGAGAAATTTAAAAAAAAAATTAATCAGTTAGATGCAAGGTGAATTTTTTATCGAAATCATCATTTATATTGAGTTATATAATGTATCCCCATTTGTTTTGCAATGCTAAGAATGTGTTTGATGATCCATCCAAGCACATTTGAGTTTGTTACTTACATAAAATCTAGCATTGATTTAATTGAAAAGGTGTTAAAATGTAGTAACAAATTCCATTGTAATGTGTGTAACTCCATTATTTTTGTTACAAGCTTTAAAACCTCTAACTTATTTAATATGATGATTATTTCTTGGTGTACCAAAAAGTGCATCCTAGATTCAATCTTTATGAAAGGTGAAATAACATTATTATGATAATGGATGTCTATATCATATTCTAATGATCTTATTTTGGAAAAGGATAGGAGTATGATGGCAAAGGTGAATTGATATAGAACATGTTGTATATATTAGAGATATAGGAATAAAAGTGTCATGCATATCAAAGAATGCATTATATCGTTATGTGGCATTCCCTATGTAGTGCATTATAGCTGTCATCCACAAAACCATGGCATGTTTATAATTAAGGAGTGTATGACCTCAAGATCAAAAATTTTTTGTAATGCCTCCCCATAGGTGTCACAATATCAGTGGTGGAAAAACTTTATGTTTTACGATAAGAACTAGGTAATATCACAAAATGTTAAATAAATATAACCATACTTTACCACATATAAGTCCTCTAACATAATTATTAAAAAAACATAAAACATTAAAAAAATAACCAATAATAATAAAAGAAACAACATAGGACCTAATCATTAAACATAGCCAAAACATCAAGTCCCGAAGGATGTAACTATAAGAAATAGGTCCCATCTAAGTTTTACTAGTATATGCATTCATATAATTAACTCGATCAAGCTTTAAAGTTCCATTTTTAATCTATTTAGGTCCATTTTCATGCAGCTTAAGTCACTTTTTATATAATTTAGTTCCTTATTGATTCCCATTGCTTCCATCTCCAAGATCCATTTAACTATGAACCCTACGTAAGAAATAATGTGACTCATTTTGGATTCTTGAATTTGCTCCACTAACCAATAATAATTAGTGTGTATCTCATTATCAATGATTTTATGATGTTTGACCAAGATATCATTAACATTCCTATCAATTAACTATTCAATATTGTTATGAAACATACCCTCCTACCCCCAATTAGAATCCCCGTAGTAAGACAAAAATTTTGGAATGACCTACTAATAGACATGGAAGATATAACCTTCCCGTCATCCCTAGATCCAACTAGGTTCTCATGCCTATTGTTAATTATTTTATGTTCTTGATGAATGTGTTGTAGATATATCTTAAAAATGATAAGCAATTCATCATTATTCTTGGTAGCTTCTTTTTTACCATTTCCCTTTGAGAAAGAGTATCCTGCTAAAATAGTGTTTGGATTAGAGGCTTTCTTGAACTATGAATTATTTTACATGTCCCAGCCATTATTAAAAAATTTGACATATGACACATTACCATGAAGTGTTATCCAATTCAAGGGAGGATATAGTCTAAAAAATTTACCTATATCTAATACATGGTTTGACATGGTCCTCATCATACCCGATATCAAGAACTTATCCATATTATATTATAGAACCCTTAGCTAAATATAAATATATAAAAAAAACTATAATGATAAATTATATCCATAATTTATCAAGTACTACACCCTTAAACTAAAAATCCTTTAAATTCATTTGTATCCACAAACGTCAGATTTATTCAAGACCTCTCAATAAGATCAAATGCACACACGAACACTATGTAATAAGTGAGAGAGAAAGTGAAAAATATAAAAATGTATAAACATTCATCATTAACTCTTGATGATGTATACAAAGGAGAACATACCATTTATAGGCTAGTTGAGTGGAGTGGTGAGTCACTAAACAACTTGAGTGTGTGGGCTCCACCACTATGAGTGGAGAAGCAATAAAGGGGACATCAGTGAGTTGGAGGCCTTAGTGGTGCAAGTAATAAGGGAAACAAGTGGAATGGAGAAACCATCCACCTAATAAGTGAACCCATGAAATTATGTGTGCATGATTGACATCAAGATGATGTCATAAATATGTAATAACCAACCTAAATAACATAAATGGCCTCTAAAACCCTGAGAAAGCATAATGAACTATGTGGACAAAACCCAATGGAAAAATGCCTACACCAACAACCCCATTTAATAATAGCTTAGGTGGGATAGAGAATAGGGTCAGAAAAATGAAGCTTGATGACTTACCCAAGTACATAGTGATGATTCTAATACCCTATAAAACATGAAGGATATATGCCTCCATAAAGAAGATAGAGAAGATAAGTATAGAATGTTGCATGATGAATGTTTTAGTATGACCATATACAATAAATATTGTCTCATCCTTTTTAAATGAGGAAAGAATGAGATATAAAATTATTGAATTCACACTCTAGTGGAATACAGGCAATAATCAAGATGTATATATCTTAAAAATGCTGAAATGTCTCCCAGGTAATGTTTGAATGTGACATAGTTTTATAAGGTATCACAAGACTAATTGTAGAATATGGAAATGAATAAGAATAGAATTAAGGGAGAGAATATCCAAATAATAATATACACATGAAAAATTTAGTGAAATAATGTCCATGGGAAAAGGAGAGCAAAGCTTAACAACCATCCAAACTGAAGACTAGTCTACAAATGAAGCACTTAAATCTAAAAGATGAATGCGCACAGGAACATATGAGTCATTGATGCTCTCAATGTGTGTACTCTCATTAAAATCATTAAATTCCTACTAAATTAAAGCCTATTAAGAGTATATAAGAGAAATAATATTCATATGAAAGGATGTATAATCTATAATGAAAAAACTAAGGTCAAGTAGAATCTTGTCTTGTAATGGGGGCTTGACAAAATTAAGAGCATTATCCTCCTAGAATGTATACTCATAAAAAATAAATGTAGGACGAGAGGGTACAATAGTCTTAGAAGAGAAAATATGAAGTGGAGGATGTCTTATTTAGGTCAAACTAGGATCCCTTATAAGACTATAAAGATTATCCAAATAGTGAAGAGACACTTTGTGTGCTCCACATTATGGTGTAGATATCATGAAACATGCAACAAAAGGTGATCATAGACATATTCAAAAGAGTCATCCCAATAATCATATTGATCTTTGTCAATACAATAAGTATTCTTTCCAAGTAATAATGGAATACATTCCCATTACTTGAGTGAGTATTCCATGTATACAATTCATGAAGCATAATTGGTCTTCTCTAGAAAGACCATGTTGAGTATTGTCATTGATGTTAAAGGTGCATCTTGTGAAGGTTGATGTCAAAGGTGATTAAGGATAATTGAAAATGAGTGATGTGATAAGGTGTATTTAATAATTTTTTCATGAGAGAGTGTTTTCATGATAGAAATATAAAGAGATAATTTGAAGGCAACTAATGTCTTATGTTTGCATAGAAGATACAAGTCATTGATATCAAGTGTATTGGAATCCTAGTGATGACATGAACAGGTATGTCCATGGTGAACTTAATAAACACATGAATGATAAGGTTTCATGTAATTTTTTATGAATTTGAATAAGGTATACAATCATACATGAGATTTTCAAGGTGAGCCTATAAGCGTAGAACCTTCAGTCTACGTCTACACCTAGATCACTCTTAGACCTTGTCTAGCTTAATGAGATATGAAGATAAAATTTAAAGGAATGTATGCAAATATGATCATTAAAAAAATTAATAAAGTTTTATTTTGGTATGGTCATAAATTTTTATGTCACGATTTGAATTAAAAGTGCATGAATCATTATTTTAGGCCTTCTTGAGCTCACGTAATGAGGTCTCAAACCCTAGAAGCAATTTCAAACATTTGTTAGCATGTGTAACCTATACATGGGAGTATAAGATATTAAATATGGATTTGTAAATATCCTAGATAATATCTTCATATATTAGTTTTTGATTCAAATGGTATTCATTTATGAACAATTGTTAATACCAAGACCTATGTTAAACCTCCCTAAAACCCTAATAAGGAGCTGATATGAAATATTTTGTTCAAAAATATTAATATAGATTAAAATGCATATATAAGATATTAAATCATGTATTAAACTCTCCCAAGTACCTCCAAGTGGTGGTGGTTAGTCAAATGATAGTGAAAGTGCACAAATATAGGCTTATTTATCAATTAATGATTATAGCTATCAAAAGTTGTATTAGTAACAAAAATAAAATTTATGGTATAAGAATTTAGAGACTCATTTTAAATGTAAATTATGAGTCTTGAATAGTTTTTATCCTTAAATTTTTATATTTTGGTCATCCAAGTAAGTCAGTTGCAGACAAACTTGTTGGTGTGAATAGTGTAAAACCTAGGCAAAGATAGAAAGATAGATTTACAGGTCTATGTATGATATATTGATGAAAAAAATTAAATTAAGAAGTTATTTATGAATTTTAGGTCATGAAATTATTTTTATAATCTTTTTATGTTATTTTATACGGTGAAATTTTTTTTCAAAAAATGGCCTATCTAGTTTAGATACGACTGTTAGATATAAGGTCAATAAATTAGTCTGAAAGACCAATATTTGCCATTATACCATATGAATTTTCTATATAATGATTTTATAATAATAATAATATTATTATTATTATTATTATTATTATTATTATTATTATTATTATTATTATTGTTGTTGTTGTTGTTGTTGTTGTTGTTGTTGTTGTTGTTGTTGTTGTTATTCATTACAAATGTCTACACAAGAAATGGAGTCCTAATTCAAGATGACTAGTTTCTTAGGTGATTTGGCAATTCTGAATGAGTTGAAGATATATTCTTGAGGCTTTATATCCTAAGTTAATGTATTAGAATAATTTGGTGATGAATTTTATGTCATGGATAATATATATAAATTTTCAATTTTTCATATTTGAGTAGTTGAAGGGTGTTTGAGCTTCATTATTTCGAGACAGAATTTTGAGGTACACAAGCTTAATAATTTAGTTTGTCCTAAAGGATACAAGTCTAATAACTCATGGAGTATGTTATTATATTTAATTATATAATTTATTTAATTGTTTTTTATTATTTTATAATGCCATCTAGGCCCAAGAAGATCATTTTTTAGCACTAAGAGGACATACCTAATGAAATTAGGTTTCCATGAGACCTAAAGGAGAAGTAAGGCATAATAAAGTTGTGGCAGACCAAAAGGGGTTCAAATTATGATTGAAACATGTTAATAATATTTATTAATATATATTTATTGGATTATATAATATGTTTTAGGTGTGTGGACAACCAAGTGGTTTGTGACCATGAAACTACTATATATACAAGGTAGTTTAGGCCTATTTAAATGCATATAGAATAATCAAATTAAATATTTCATGGTTGAGAAAAATGAGGTATTGAAATTATTTATAGAAAATAATATAAGAGTATAATTATGAATTTTATGAGGTGGTTTATTTTGTGTTGAGTTGTTTATGCTGTTGGTATTTCATTACAAGTAGGTGCTTGCTAAAGCCTAGTCAAGTGGGTACTTGAGTTCATTAGGTTTGGTACTCTAAGTTGAGTTTGTTATCAATATAATTTTATCTTTTTTTTATATAGGAATATAGTAAATTTTAATATTTCATAGTGTTTTTTATTTCCCTTCAGGGTTTTCCACTCATATATGTGTTATATTGTTTCATGCTCATTTGAGTGGTTATTTATGCTTTATTACATCACTATGTTGCTTTCATAGTTCATGAATGATTGAGTATAATTGAAAGAATTTTTTTAAACACTCATTTAGCCCCTATTATTAGTAATTATTATTCCAAGAATTGGTATTAGATCCCAATCCTTTGAATTAGGGAAAATAGATTAAAGGAGATCCTAGAAGCACAATAATGTCTAGTCATCAAGTATAAGGAGGTTTCTCAAAAAAAAAGGATCCTCTCTTTATTGGGACTAACTATGAATTTTGGATCATTATAATTAATACCTATCTAATTTCCTTGGGATATGGCATATGCTAATCTATTATTGATGGATTCACTCCACCTCCTATACCATTGACTAATACATCAAGAAAAAAGGCAAGTGAAAACAACTCTAACGCAATGAATGCCATCCTATGTGATCTTTTAGAGCTTGAATTTGTAAAATTCATGCATTATTATACAAAAAAAGGAATTTTGGAAAGGTTAAAAACCATATATGAAGGAGACACCAAAGTCAAGTTGGCAATGTTGAAGACCCACCAAATGGAGTTTGAAAGTCTGAGAATGAAGGATGATGAAAACATTGCATCTTATCTATTAAGTGTAGATGAAGTGGTGTCATAAAATTTCTAAGAGATAAGTTAGAGGAATCAACAATAGTAAAAAATTTATTAATATCCTTGACATCTAATTTTGATTCAAAAGTCTCTTATATGGAGGAGATCAAAGATATCAACATACTACAAATGGATGAGCTTCATGGAATCTTGATTGCCTATGAAATTATAAAAAGTGATGGAATACCTTCCAAGAAGGAAGACGTATTCAAATCTAAGAAAAAGACACAAGGTAAAATGGTCAAGGATTATGTTGATATATATATTAATGATGACAAGATAGAAGCCATGTTTTTTAAAAAACTAACGAAAGGATTATATTTGTATAAAATCAAGTTGTCATTTAAGTGCTTTAATTATATTAAGATTGGTAAATTTGCATCTAAGTGTCCTAAAAATGATAAGAATGAGCATGATGGATATCATGGTGAGGATAAGAAGTTATATAATCTTGACAAGATCAAAAGGAGTTTCAAGAAGTATGAAGGCAAGAAAGGGTCATTCAAGAACAAGAGAAGTTTATATACCAAATAAGATAATAGATAATTTGATATAAGTGACACAATTATATATTTGACAGTGATGATGATGGTAATGATCGTGACAGTAATCAAACTCTATTCATGGCCATAAAAATAGACAATGAAGGTTTTTAAAAAGGGAAAAGTCTTACGTAAGATGAATAATTAGATGAAGAATAGGCTGAAGTGAACCTTGAGGTATAATTGATCATTTCAAGTCTTAATTCGAAGGAGGAAGAATACACCATGTTTAGAATAGAAATGGAGTCCTTAAAGGAAGAAGTTGATAAGGTAATAACCAAATTGAAGACACATCAAAAATTTGAAAAGAGCACTGAAGTCCTTGGTGATATTTTGAATAGTTAGAATTCTACAAATGACAATATATGTCTTCGGTTCAAACAAGACCAAAATGAAAACAAGGAGAGTCAGACATAAAAGAATAACAGACCATCAAGAGGTGATGATATTGATAGAGTAAAGTCCTATGTATAAAATCTCAAATTTGACACTCGAATTGATCATCAACAAGTCAAGAATAATGTGATTCCTTCAGAGGACAACAAATTTAGAGGTGCATCATTCAACATTAGATAGACAAGGTATATTCATTTTTTCAATGGTTAGTATTTCTCACGTAATTAATATGGACATAGAGATGTGGATTGTAGCCATTATGCTAGAATGAATACCTCATGGAATAATAAGATGAATACTCATCTCAACAGTATAATAAAAATTTCAGGATATAATTTTGATCAAAGTGGACATATTTCAAGGGATTACAAGATGATTCATATGAGTAAGATCAGCCAAGACAAAAGGGTATATAGTCATGCCAATGAGAAGTGGATTAAAAAGTTAGACTCTATGAGTAAAGTGAAGGAGAAGTAGAACTAAATGAGAAGAGTCTAGGTTATCTTAGAATACCTTTCACATTCAAGTTAAACGTATTATGTGATATATAGATAATGGTTTATCAATCCACATGATAGGGTATAATATCAAGTTCATTTCATTGAAGAAGAATTTTTAAGGGATAATGAGATTTGGAGATAACACAACTGCTAATATTATTGGCAAGGGTATCTTGAGTTTGGACAATGGGAAGACTAAGACATAGAATGTGTTGTATGTGAAAGGATTAAAACATATCTTGCTTAGTGTAATTCAAATATGTATCCAAGGATACACACTGACCTTTCATGATAGAGGGTGTGATATAAGGATATCCAAATTAGGAAAGATAATTACCAATGCTAAGAGGATTGAGAACAATTTATATGTTTTAAATGAGATCAAGAAGGAGAGATACCTTATGAGAAATGTGGATGAATATTGGATATGTTAAAAGTGGTTGGTCCACCTAAAATTTTATAATCTAGTTAATATAAGCTCTAAAAGGTCTATGAATAATATGCCTAAAATCACCAAACCTACAAACACACTTTGCAAAGTATGTCAACATGGTAAGCAAACTAAAAGAAGATTCAATTCTAATGAGTATTATATTATAAGACATTTAGAGTTAATGCATACTAATCTCTATTTACCTATAATAATCCAAAGCATTCAAGGAGATAGATATTTCATGTTACTCATAGATGACTACAAAATAATGACTTGGGTAGCATTCTTGATTGAAAAGTTAGAAGCTCCTGATAAGTTCAAGGCATTGAAGGATCTAGTTGAGAATGAAAAGAATGGAAAGATCAAATACCTAAGATATGATAGAGTATGAGAGTCATGGTACAATAAATTTGATGAATTATATGATTTTCATGGGATAAGGAGATACTTCTTAGCATTTAGAACACATCAATAGAATGGGGTAGTGGAAACCAAGAATTGAACAATTCAAGAAATAGAAACAACTTTGCTAAATGAATCAAGATTATCTTATCGATACTAGAGAGAGGCAGTGAACACAAAAGTATACAATTTTAATGTAAGATAGCTAAAAGTTAATGGTAACAAATCCCCCTATGAACTATGGAAAGGCAAACCTACTAGTGTGGAACACTTTATTGTTTGGAAGTAAATACTTCATCAAAACAGACGAGGAAGACTTAGGTAAGTTTGAATCTAGGTCTAAGGAAGGATTATTCTTGGTATAATCATTCATAATCTTAGACTATATATGTTATAATAATAGGTTGAAAAAGATAATGGAAAGCACCAATGTGAAGATCGATGAGAGAAGTTATAAGAATTCAAACTCTTAGTCAAATGATGTATTAGAAAATTTAGAATTCAATAATGAAGAAGAAACAATAGAGATAAATGAGGGAGAAGAATAATTTGAGGAAAGACAATGTTTAAAATCTACTTCAAGACAGATTTAAAATAACCATCCTAAATCACAAATCATTGGCAACAAGTGTGCAGGTATGCAAACAAGGAGAAAGCTCATAAGTAACCTAAATCATGAGAATGTTATTTATTGTCTGAGATTAAACCTAAGAACCTTGTAAAAGAAAACAATGATAAATTTTGTATAGGTGTTATGAATGAGGAATTATATCAAATAGAAAAGAATGAGAGATGGGAACTAGTTCTTAGGCTTAAAGACTAGAATGCCATTAACACAAAATGGGTGCCTAGGAACAAGTTGAACAAAGATTAATAAGCTTTTAGAAAAAAGGATATATTGGTGTACAAGGGGTAGGCATAAGTGGAAGGGGTAGATTTTGAGGAGACATTTGCTCGTATATCAAGATAAGAGGTCATCAGATTGTTTCTATCAAATTTAGGATTTAGAGGGTTCAAGGTGTATCAAATTGATGTCAAAATAGCTTTTATGAATGGGAACTTGGAACAGAAGGTGTATATAGAGAAAATAAAGGGTTTCAAATTATTAGGAAATAAAGAATATGTATATAGATTAAAAAAGGATATTTATGGTCTAAATCAAGATCTTAGAGATTTTTACTCTAGATTGGTTAAGTATGAATTGGACCAAGGATTTAAGAGAGGAATAAGAAATACTAATATGTACATAAAGATAAGAAATGATGATTAGTTGATAATGGTTGTTAATGTAGATGACATCATATTTGGTGGAAACAATGAGAGTATGACTAAGACCATAATAGATGTCAGGTATAAGGAGTTTGATATGTCCATGCTAGGAGAACTATCATTCTTGTTTTGGTTACAAATTATTCAGTCAAAAAAGAGTATATTCATTTTATAGGCCAAGTACATAAGAAAGATGTTGAAGAAGTTTGAGATGGAATATTTCAAGTTAGTTAACACACCTATGATCATAGGGTGTAAGTTAATAAGGGAAAATGAATCTCGAAAGGTCAATCAAACATCATATAGGTATATAACTAGAATTTTGTTGTACACTACTACCTCTAGACCTGATATCATGCAAGCAAGAGGTCTTGTGGAAATATTTCAAGAAAACCTAGAGTAAAATCACTTGCAAGTAATCAAAAGGATACATAGGTATCTCAAGGGGACTATAGAGTTTGGGTTGTGGTATCCAAGGAGCAAAGTGTTGAACTTGACAACCTATATAAATTCAAATTGGGTAGGGAGTCTAAATGAGAGGAAAAACACTAGTGGAGGTGATTTCTTATGAGGAAAGTGCCTAGTATCATGGATAAGCAAGAAGCAAACATCAATGGCATTATCTAATTGTGAGGATGATTACATTGTAACATATTCATGTTGCACTCAAGTCTTATTGATGAAGTATACCTTAAAAGATTATAAAGTGGAGTATGATAGTCCTAGTCCTAACTTTTGTGATAATACAAGTGTTATAAGTGTATGAAATAAACTAGTTATTCACTCAAGGACTAAGGACATTCCCATCAAGTATCATTTCATAAGAGAATAGGTAAGTGAACAAAATTTCAAGCTTTAGTATGTATCTACTAAGGATCAAATTGTAGATATTCTAGCCAAGCCACTTCCAAAGACTATTTGAACATATAAACATGAATTGGGTGTAATTCCTATCCCTAATAATCATTAAGGATTTCAAGTGATTAAGGGGAGATAATAAAGTTGTTAATTACCTCCAATATAAGGTGAGTAGTGTGAAGGAGGTATGCATGAAGATAGGGGAGCATATTTGTGTGATGCTTAATAAACTAATAATCATATGCATTGAGTTTTTTGTTTGCAAGAGGTGGCATCGAAGAAGTTACAGCCATATCTTTGTCATTTATGTCAAAGGGGGAGAAAGTTAGAAATGGGAGAGAAATAGCCTATTGAGAGTGGTTGCCATCAATGATAAAGGAGGATAATGATGAGTATTATCATTGATGTAAAAGGTACATCTTATGAAGGTTGATGTCAAAGGTGATTAAGGATAATTGACATTGTGTGATGTGACAAGGTGCATTGATGTAGAGATTATATCAACTTTCTCCAAAACTCTACCTTTCACCTTCATTCATATATCTCTTTCTACATTTATTCATTCCTTATAGTCCTTTTTATGCAATATACAATCATTGGTTTATGTTTACTCATAATGATTTAGGGTTTTAAGCACCTTATATATGCTTCACATAATATATTATATCTCTTAGATCATCTTCAACCTTCCACATTTCATTTTAACAACTTTAGACAACTCTGCCTTATCTTTCCTTTAAACATTATAGCATTTTTTTTCTTCTTGTATAGAGATGTACAGATTCCAACCACATAACTATCCTCACTTATAGATTTAATTTTACATTTACCATCTAATCACCAAGTTACAACCACCAACACATTATTTAGTCCACTTTTTTCATGCATTTAGGCCCCTTTTTAGTCTTATTAGGTATTTAAGTTCCCTATTTTACACTTAGTCTTGTGCAATTTTACTTCCATGTAAGAAATCCACTGAAAACCACTAAAACATCTTAGAATATAATATCAAATGAAAGGTTCTTGGAAATTTTCAATAGTGGAATCTTCTAGAATCAAATTTCTTGTTTTGAAACCCTAGACAAGGTTTATAGTAAGCTAACAGGGCTTGAGAGGAATTAAATTATTGTCTAAAGATTTATTTCACATTTTAAAAGACCAAAGACCTATGTAAGTTCTATCCATATACTATCCATATTTTAAAAACACTAAAATGTCTTACCTCATTTCATTACTATATTCAAAGGATAACTCAGTCGTGACAATGATCAATCAACACAAGGGTTTGATTACAAGTAACTTTTATGAGGCCTTAAGGTTATTCAAAGGCACCTCTCTCCATAATTTTAAAATTAAATTCTATGATTCCAATATGTTGAACTCCACCTCTATCTTCATTTATTTTCCACACAAATCTTATACACACCAAAATTCACACTAGGCTCAATACACAATTTTTTAGCACTCAGACCTTGCAACCTTAATTCTTGGACTAATATGGAATTGAAATATTTATAACTAGGTTAAAGAACATAAATATCAACATGAATAAAATCATATAATTCTTTATTAATTATCATAAACAATACTTACTGAATCTCCTCCTTTGTTCAACTTAGTCATTATTGTTTTTCAAACACAAAGACTACAATCTTGAAGCATGTTATCTTTTTTTAAATTTACAACTCATAGATTTTGAACTCAATAGGAAATTTGATTGAAACAAAAAGAAATTGAAATTTCATTTACCTATGAACAGGGTTATTCTCAAATAATATTAAACAATCCTTCACATCAGCTAATGCCTATTCATAGTTTATAAGCATAGGCATATAAAAAAAATGCAGCTTCATTTCCACTTAATATTGAAACATAGATTTTACCAACTTTTATTATATAGTCTCTATGCATGATACATATATGATAAAGTATTATTATTTCAAACCACACACCATTTTATTTTATTTATAGCTTTAATTCTTTACAAATATAAAGACTTACGTAGTCTTGTTTACCATCTTGGATTTGACAGATCTTCCTCCCACATTGTCTACCATGTACTATCCATTTTTCTCCTCCTTCAAGCCACACAAACTACCTTTTAAAACTAAAATCTTTAAATATAACAAAATAATTATTTATTGAGTCAAGAAACTTCTATCAACTCCAAGACCTACATAGGGTGGTGATCATTATAACTGCCACCTCACTCTTTCAACTTGACACAATGACTAAATATATTTTAAAGAACTTTATGAGATCATAAAAGGTCTATTAAAACATTATTAAAAAATTAAATAACATCAAAATTGATTTAGATACCTAATCATATCTCAATCCTTCATTACAAGTTTGAAATTTTAAATTTAGGAAAAGATAGGAAAAATAAATTTGAACTCTAATTAAAATTTGACTTCCAACGATGAATTAAAGACACATTATTGAGAAACTCTTGGGTATTCCTAAGATTCCCCTAAATCATACTTCCAAGGGGAGAAAATAACTTGAATCTTATCTTCTTTTCATTTAGATTCTCATACCAATGTGTGTGTTCCTAGTTACGACACATATGCCTCTACTTCCTCTTCTATGTGGTCCTTAGCTCTTTCTCCTGCTATTGCTCATACTGTTACTTATACCTACACTAATATTTTTTATTTTATTTCTCTCTTGATCCTCTTCAATATTCATGGCATTAATCATTAATTTCCATTATTTTTCTATGTCATCTTGTAACATTGCCTCTTCATCATCATACCTGATCCAATACCATGCTCTTTTCCTCTTTTGACCATTCCAAGATCTCTTTTTTTTTTATAAACTTGATATCATCATATTCCATCCAACAATCCTCCATTACAATTTCTCCTTCTTTGAATGTCTAACCAACCATCTCTTCATCTTACATCTTCACTTCATGGACTATTTATTCAATCTCATCTTCTCTTACCTATTCATTATATTGCTCAATCAATTCATTGGTTTGTTGTTTCTTAGCTGATCCTATGAATTATTAAAACAATCCTATGGTTTCCTTATATAACACATCATCTTCCTCTTAAAAATACTTATAAAAAATCACATGAACTTCATTACTTGTTGTGCCTTTGCTTTCTTCATCACCTACTATTTGCTTGTCTTCATTTATCCACTCTTCTCCATCAAGTAATTCACCATCTTGAGGGTGATAAAATGCTTCACCTTCAAATATTCCTTTACTTTTCCATTCACCAACTTCTTTATAGACTATTATTCATTCATATTCTTCATTATAATATTTCTCTTCACCTCTATTCAACCATGATAATTCAATATTAGTTTGAATTTTTTGAGGCTCTATTGCCTCTCTCTCTTCCTTCATGGAAAGTTGTGTTTCGATCTGCTTGAACTATCTCTCTAATTTTTCCATCACTTACTAGCTTAATTTATATTGCATTATTTCTATGAATATACACTTGACTCTTTTTGAATATTGAATCCATATTTCAAACTATCTACATTCCATATCCTCAATAGCTCTTTTTCTATTCTTGCCAATGCATTCTTCATCTCCTTTATCTCTTTTTCCATCTCTCTCTCACTATGGATTTCATATTTGACCCTATCTCTTGATTTTATCTTTACCTGTCTCTTCATATTCATATAGAGTACCTCACTTGGGTACATACTCTCTCTCATCTTGTTTTGGGACTCACTTGGACCACTTCCCTCTTTTGGTTCACACTTGTAACCTTCTATATCAAAACTCAATTGGGCCTTTTCACTATTTGTCCTTCACACTTGGACTATCTCTTCTCTTATTTAAGCTCTATTTATGAGTTTATCTCCTTGAAATTTTTAATATCTCTTCTTTTTTGAGGCTGCCACCACTTCAGTCACTATTTTCTTTCTTTCATCTATCACTCCACTAGTAGATTTTGGCAAACAAATGACTACATGACTAAAACTTTTAGTCACAACAACTAGAAATATCTAAATTCTAAGTTTTTTTAACTTAGATATAAATGAGTAAATAAATTACTAATTTGGTCATGTTCTAAAAAATTGTTTAGTCATACAAATAAAAATGACTAAATAGTTACTCATGTAAATACAAATTGGATGAAATTTTAAAAATATATATAAGGTGGGAGTGTATTTTTCATGATTAATTATTTATTAAATATTTATTCATTTCATTAATTGTTATTAGCCTAGAATTGAGGTGTGTTGGGTTATAAAAACTATTTGTATGGGTGATAAAGCTTGTTTAGAGAGAACCTAGATAATTCTAAAAAGGCAGGCAAGGAATTCAACGTTTATTGTAAATAATTTTAAGTTGTTTAGGCCATCTATAGTGAATTTGTATTTTGGGATGCCCTCTGTAGTGAATTTAGAGGTAATTTGAAATCCTCATTACATTAAACACAAAATCTATAGCTTTTTGACTAATAACTTATAGTAATTACATAGGTAACTAATAACCAGAACCATACAGACAGTTTAGGGTTTACGGGACTATTTTTTCATTAATTTTCTCTATACATTTTGGAGAATATGTGAATTGAACTTGTAAATCAAGTGAAACACCACCTTATTCTAGTCATTGGAATAATTACATATCCTTAAAGTGCTTAAAAAGAATTGAAGAATTGGTACTAGGGATTTTATTTATGAACTCAACCCAAATGCCATTTCTTAATGCCTCCATGAATGTTTGTTGATCCAATTATAGTTAATCATGCTAAAAATGAATAACCCCAATGTTGTTTAACAATTAAATGCATACTTATTCTCTACTCCTCTTCAAAAGAGACTTTGACATCTTAAGAAAATCTAAGGCTACATTGAGGTCTAATGATATTAATAACTCATCCATCTTGATAAATTCATGGGAATCACATAGATCTATATGAGTTGCCTTAAAATTTATAAATCCTTCTATTGTTTCTCAAATTTTTAGTATGTAAAACTCTAAAAGGATGTGAACTTTTATGATTAGGTTATGCAACTAACTTGGCCAACTGACAGAATCAACCCAAGTGGTTAGGATTCTCTACACTTTAGGCTATTATTTGCCTAGGTGGGTGTTAGGTTATATTCACCAATGATTAATTAATAAAATTAGGTAGTGATTTTGGAGTAGATTAGGTGATTTATGCAATTTTTTCAATTGAATCATTGAATTCACCCTAATCCAGACTGGTATATGATTTAAATTAATTTTTTTATTGATAAACCACATAGAGGGGATTATATTAAAGTTTATTCAAAAATATATTACATATGGGGAATAACCTTGACCCTAAAAGGTTATTCTATTACAAAAGACCCTATGGATTTCATATTCTTTCCCAAAAATTTCTTCTTGATACATTAGTACTTACATCAAGAGCTCATGTCAATGCAATACACTAGCTAAGGAAAACCCATAGAAATTGGCATTTTCCACCATCTCTATGAAGCATAGCATTCATTCCCCATTCATCTCCATGTCGAGGGTATGGGAGTGCCTAAGGAAATTTTGGTCAATGGTGGCCCAGTTGTGATGATGTTTAAGAGCCCAATCTATCATGTTGAGGAGAAATAGAAGCCATGGAACCCTAATATATTGGATGATCAATGAAGAGAGGTTTGAAGACCACAAAATCCCCACACACAACTCTAGCCATAGTACCACCTCTAAATCATTTATCCAAAATTTTGGCTAGAAAATTTCACATAGCAGGACCTGAATGTCCACCTTCACACTTCCAAGATCTAGTAGAGACACCAAGAACCATGAATCTATATCCAAGTTGACTCTATAGCTATTTATATATTTTATAAAATCCCTCCCCAACACCATTTTAATTTCTTCCTACTCCAAAAAGTGTATTCAATAAATTTTTTGATGCTTTGTAATCACCCTCAGCATTTAGTTTGTGATAAAACCCAAGAAAGCCATTTGATTTTCTGCACTATGAAAGTAAATTGGTGTTTCCATTTTTGTTGATATCTAACTTCAAATTTGGTGTGAGATAACCTTGTTTTGATCTAATAAATAGAGACCTTCCCTATGTGCCCATCTCAATATCATTAATGGTGATTGAGTGAGCTTGGCTCTGAAACTTTTGGAGATGAATCCATAAGTTCTAAAGGATTGGAATTATTAATTCCATGGTTGGAAATCTTCACATAAGTGTTTTAAAATCGTTCATTTAAGGTTAGTTTATTTAATTTTTGTCTTTATTAATAATAGTATCCTAAATTCCATTGGGTCCTTTGTTTTCTACAAAGTCCTAGAGAATCTACTCACATTTCCTCTGTAAATCTTTAAATGACTATTAACCCACATTATGTTACTCCTTGTGAAGTTCTCATTTTCTATTCTACTATTAACCCTACAAAACATAACATTAAAAGTTGGAATTTTTGAACATGATACAAGGAAATGATTCTGGAAAAGAATTGATCAGTGTCTTTCTCAATACTTAGGTAATGTAGTCTATTCATAAAAAGATTTGTGCTTTCTATCTAGCCACAACTTAAATTACTAGGCATGGGATTATCTATGACTGTAATAAACATGCAAGATTCTTATTACCTGACTCTTCTTAATTATCCAAATTGAATCCTATAAGTTACAGTGATCTATTCAATGGAATTTAATCCCTACTTAACGAAACCAAATTAAATAAACCACCCAAAAATAGCAAATGTGTTTTGAAGAACTAAACATATACTTGATATCTTAATTCAAATAATAAGGAGAAATAAAAATAGAGACAACCAAATAAAGTATAACATGAATATTCAATAATAAATTGAGAACAAAATATATATGACACCAAATAAATGTGGTTTGCTTTTATTGATATATCTTTGAAGAGCAGGCCTTATAATGTCTTTTTTAAAAATCAAATTCTTAGAGGGCTTTCCCAAGGTCTTGGTTTAATTCTTATAGGGGTAAAGGAAGATATGAGACTCAGACCTTTCACATTCCATAAAATGACTTTTCATATACCCACCCCTTAATATAACCTATTACAACATATAATTTTTTACAACTTTTAAAAAGACTGTCAAATATATTTTGAATACATATTGAAAAGTCTAAAAATAAGAAAATTAAAAAACAAAAGGACATCCAAGATTTTTTGGTGCCATGTTGACATTAGCTTGATGATCATTGCTCCTCTAAATAATTATCCTACTTATTCTTCAGTTGTAAAATATTGATTCTCCCATTGGTACTGTATGAAATCATTAGGCCACTCATATTCTTAAATCTAGAGCACGTTAGCCTGGTGATCTTTCCATTTTTTGTTTAGGAACACTTTGACATCAATGATTAACTTTACATATCCAACATCTAGAATAATTACTCTATCCAAAATGACATTGAAACTTAGAATATTTATGTTTTGATATTTTTCAAGAAATCAATGACTTGATAAAATATTTGACCATATTCACTTTTCCATTCATCATAACCTTTGATCTTTTTATCCTCTATCAAAATGGAAGGAATAAGTTGGTGTTTAAAGGTAGCAATAGAGTCAATATTTTCCTAAATTTTATGGTTCTAACCATTCACATACTAAAATTCATCCAAGATCATTTTCACTATCTTCTCTATTGCCTTCAGTGGGCCTAGAGCACCTTGATCTACTTCTAAAACTTTCCACAAGGTTAGAAATATTTGGTGTGCAGGTTGTCATTTCTTTTATATTAAATCCAAAATAGAAAGTTTAACCTTCAACTGATCAATGGCTTGAGACAAGGAAGAATAGCCTTCATGCACATCTCGCAACTTATCAACAACCAATTTTATTATGTATTCCAATATCTTCTCAAACATCTCAAGGATTTCCAATTCATCCTAATCCTTTGTCTTCTCAGTTTTATTTCTCAAATCTTCAATTTCTTTCTCCAACTTTAGCTTCAATGCATTTAATTGATCAAATGGGACTATATTATCACTAGTTATTTGTAGCATAGGTGCTTGGTATAGAAAAATTGCTTGGCTTTGAGAATTAACACCCTTTAATTGCTGATTTAGTTTTTCATTTTTCAAATACAACCTATTCACTTCATCATTCACCTCAATTTGAGTTTTTTCATAGTCGAGAAATCTTTGTTCCATTTTCTTGACAATAACTTGTGTGAAAATTGTAAATTCCATAGTAAGGGTGGCAACTTCAAGCACTGATGTATCCTAAAATGTTTTCACCATAGCTATTCCCCTAAACTCCTAGACTACATCAAGCAATCCTAGCTTGTTGGTGTTCTTCTAAATGGCCCATATTTCTAGACTCTTTATCTTTGGGTGAAACCCACAACCACTAACACCATCCTCATAATCAAACTTAGAAACCATCATGGGGTCATCTTCATTTCTCACTTGGTCCAACAAAAACATTTTCTTTAATTCAAGGCTAGGGATGATCAACATATTACTCTTCAAATCCATTTGTCTATCCTCATCAGAGCTGACATTTATTTCATCACTTTTTAAATCCTTGAAAGTTTGTGTCACAATTTGATCATGTTGAGATTCATCAACGCCCATTTTGTTTATTTCCACCTTTTATTCAAATTATTTCATCTTCATTTTGAGATGATTTTTTTTGAATTATGGGGTATTGATGAAATCATCATCCTCGATGAACCTCATTCAAGAGATAACCCTTTCATATTATTATATTTCAAGATCACCTTGTGCATGTTCATCCATTCTTGATTCTAGTTTATGTGCTTCTATTTCTTGAGTAATAAGTGGTTGATCAACTTCCTCTTCCTCTTCCACATGCCTCAAAATATTTCCCACCTCATTAGAATCACCAACTCCTTTAGTCATTTCATATGGAACCAGTGGAGAAACATCATCAGTCTTTTGCCTTTTAGTAGGTGGTGAATCAAGAATATCTAGATCTATCACTAACATTGCATTTGGACTAGGCTCTTGAATCACTACTCCTATTGGATTTTTGATAGGGAGGTTAGTAGCCTTTGTAAGCTACTTCTCAAAATTGTCATATATTTTTTCAAAAGTAACAATTATCAAATATATTATTTTCAAAGGGTCCTTCTCTTCAATAAAGAATCTTGAAAAATTAGGGTTTTATTTTCTTTTGTCATCCTTAATCTTCTTCAAAATTTCCCATTTTCTTTGTTTATTATATACCTCTTCAAAAGTGACACAATTGATCACAACCTCATCAAAAGTGATTTGATGGGATATACCCATCCTAGTAATAATGACTTGTCTAACAAAGTTCATGTGACCCTCTTTATCACAAACCCTTTCTGTCCCTGATTTAAAAGAATAATTAGCCTTCAAATAGGCTTGCAACTCCTCCAAGGTATATGCACCAATGTATCATTCACCAAACATAGTGGAATATTCAATAAATGTGCCCTTATTTTGTTTTTTCATCACATCTTTCTCCATCCAGAGCATCTACCAAATGAATTCAAAGAAAACAATTCTATTTGGCACAAATTTTTGTAACACATGGGGTGGCTGAGTACACCCATATACTCTAATTATTGTATAGTCAGGTAAGGAAAACCAATTAGCAAAGCTATATTCCTGACCCTATTCTAGCATATGATCAAGAATCCTCAACATTTCTCCAACCTCTTTGGTCAATCTAGGAAAAATGATACCAAGGGATTTCATTATTATGACTGAGAAATAATCATGGAACACAACATAGTTATAGTTCTGACATTGAGCGTCCTATTTGTAACACTAGCATTGTGTAGGCAATCTCTATCTCTTTTGATTAATCATGCTCAAGTCCATCCTAGTAGGCCAATTCATTTTGTTCTAATGCAAAATTAAATGACATAACAAATAATAATATTTTAACTCCATGGGTTTCTTGTTCTCCCTTATTTATAAAAATCCATCATGCAATTTCTTATCAATAAATGATGCAAAATCATACTAAACATTAACCTCTAGGATATGTATTCTTTTGGCCAGCATCATCATGCCAACTAGCACTCTATCTTAGGCATCAATTATTAGCACTTAACACAATTCAAAATATGTCCTTTTGAAATACACATCAAAGTCACCAAATAGGAAAGGCTCAATTGTAGTGGTTAGGATTGAAATCCTTCTATTATTAGCCCATTTCCTCGTGTACATGGGAAACTTATCACTCCTATGTGTATTTTTTAGACTGATATATTCTTTTTCACTCTTCTTCAAGTCAAATTTTGTGAGGGCTTGCTTGTTGAGAATCAAGCAATCAATGATTGCATTTTTGTCCATAACTAATAATGGTGACCCATTTGGTAACCTGAACATTTTGGTGGCTAGTTGATAGTGCTATGCTAATATCCTGATCAAATCCACATCAATGAATAAATTTGGCACCACAATCTTAGCCGAATTCAAACTCCATGGGTTGTCAATTGGTCCCTATCTATCTTGATTTTCACAAAAATACCAAAGAAGGTTTGATCCTAAGATAAAGAATCTAGCATCTCAACACCCATCTACTACATCCTTGAATAGTTTCTTATAAATTTTGTTAACTAAATTTGGCAAAATCTCCAATAATGAATATTGAAGGGACTGCTTCTTAGTAATATGGGGTTCAGTGCTCTTACATGCAGACACAGATTTATTAGATGCCATAGTTTGGTGCTTTTATGAACTAGGGTTTTGATAGTCACTTACTCTACCAAACTAGTTAAAAACAAATCACAAACTAAATACCAACTTTTATAAAGAGAGTGATGAGGTAGACTTATGTGATTAGAAGATTACTAAAGTACACACATAGAGCTTGAATTTGCCATCTACGATCACCAGTGAATTTGATTGAGTGATGAAATACAAAGAAATTCCAAATTTTGTTCTACTACAAAATTGGTTATTTCACCATTACTTTGGTTCATGCAATGAAATCGACAAATCTCAGCATTCAAGTATTTTAAACAAAGACCATTGATTTGGTTCAATCCAATGGCTAGGTGGGAACATCTATCTAGGTATTAATGATAACCACTATGGGGTAGTGATATAGTCATTTCAACATTTAATACTTTAACACATCAGTACAAGACCTATTTAGATCTATCATAGGATTCTTGGAGATTTTAGATGGTTATAACACATCTTTCACCACTTAAAACCAGCCTACAAGCCTTGACACACATCATCAAAGGATGGTAGGATACATGTTACCCCTTATACCTCATATCATGTTACTGTTAACCTTTGATATTACCATCATGGGACCACATGATCATTTGGCATCCCTTCACTATTTACCGCATCACCACAAGCGATGCATTTGACATGTTGAAAAATAAAGAAAAACTACTAAATAGGATAATGAGTTGGTTTCATAATAACCATTTGATTATTGTGATCAATCAAATGATAGGTGGATTATATAAACAAATACACAATAAAATATTTTTCGTGTACATAAAGAAAACAATCCAATGATTATAACAAAATACTCCAAACCAAACTTAACTCTATGAATGAATGTGAATGCTCAATCTAACACTTAGTTAGATGAGACTAATGTGGTAAGGATACTTTTTTATCTTTAATAGATTTTTTATCTACTTGACAAACATTTTTTTTATATTGGTTTATTTTATTTTGAATACCTTATACTTCAACTCTTTCTATTTTTGGGTTTTTTGGGTGGTTATATCGATGTATTTCATCACATCACTTTCATAATTTTTAATGTAAGTATTCAATAGATACATATTTATAACTAGATATAATAGGCACATATGGGATATTATAGAAATTAGAAACCAATATGATATTAGTTTCTCTCAACTAGAGAATAAGTTCACACTACCTTCTTTAGTCTTTAATAGGTCCTGAGTACTCCTATATCAATGGGTTGATATGTTGTGAGACATTATAAAAACCTCAATTTCTTAATGCATAATTCATTGTATTTCACATGAAAAGGGACCTACAGGTCTATAGACTTGTAGGTCTACATTTTCATTTCATCAAGACTTTCATGATAAATATTTTTATAATAGTAAACCTAAATTTTTTTCTATACTATCTCGAAAAGAATTCCATGAGGTTATGACCCTCATTTATCTCTGATAAAGTAGAACTAGACCTTTTCAATTCACCCTATTTAGGCAAGATTATACACAGACGTTATGCTAAAACCATGAGTGATACATAAAGGGGATATTATATAGTTTATCAATTTTGTTAGAGGTATAATAATTGAGATAAATAGTGGTTTGACAAACATTTGATAATCAGTAGTATGTGTTGGACCCTGTAGAAACCTTCAACCCTTAAGTACAAAACTATACCTTCAGCCTATGAAGATATTTTGATCACTCTCTAATGCCACACATATAACAAACATGAAATATATAAGTGTGATAATATTTATTCGGCCATGAAGAATCTTTTTAAGTACTCACTTTAACTTCACTAGCTCATTCATGCATTAACCATGATCAAGACTGAGACTTGGGGTTTTGCTAGAGTTTAAGACCACCTCACGGTCATAATGATTATTCATAAAAGAGGGAATACTAATATGGGAAACAGTGACATAAATATAAGTAAAACTAGATCCCCTTATTCTTCCCACAATCTTAGGTCATCACTCTCTTTCCTTCATTTTTACCAATCACATGAAGTTAACCATTACTAGTGTCCCAAGAAACTGATGTAGATTTCGATGTAGTTTTTAGATTCTTCCAAATTCTAAAAGACATTTTTTTATGTAAATAACTTAAGGAATGTGAATAGGAACTCTTCAAACATTTTGACTTAAATATGGATCCTCCAAGTCTATACAAGTACCTATAACTACCTAAAATAGATTGATTTCCTCTATCTTTTACATTGAACCTACATAATTACATATGATATAACTTGTACTGACATCCTGACCTATATAGAGATTATATATCTTCTTCAAAATATTTGAAAATTGTTTTTTTAAGGACATTTCATCTTTATTATCTTTGACATGCATTAGACATGGTAAATTATACCTTTATCTTGCATGTCATTAACCTTAAACTTCACAAAATATCCTTAACTTCTCCAAACATGTAGATAATGTTCATGTGACGTAATCTAAGAGTGATATGACTTTGAGATAAAATTATAAACCTTTGAAACATTTAGATTCAACATTTTCATAACATGGTATCGATGGACTAGCCCAAGACAAACATAAGTTATTACCTTAAACTTTTGAAAGAAAATTCAAACTATGATAATAAGACCTTAAAAAGACTGTTTGAAGACCTTACAAATCATAAAATGTATATGAAAAAGGTTATAAAACATTCCAAGTGACATTTTTTATGAACCTTAGTGATTTTAACTAAAATTTGGCTAGCAGTTACCTTGAATTCGTGATCCCACTAACCCAAATTGGCAAGGTGATAAGACCTAAGAGGAGGATATAGGGTATGAGATATATTCTGATATAGAAATATTGGGTACATGATATGAACTCATAATTTGAAGGTGATAGAAAACCCAAAACAAATCAAGTAGAATTTTCATTAAGCAATCAAGATTTTGGAAAAACACATATGCATTGAAAGCATGGGGAGTAGTGTTGACACAAGTGTCCCTAGGGAAAGTAAGTGTATGTCTTGGCACAAAACTAATTTTGACAATATGGTGACTGGATCAAAATCATCATGAATTATAATTTTATTCCTACACTAATCATATTTTCATATGAATCAATGTACAATCTTAGTATAAATTTTCATTCATATTGATATTATAAGAATGTTGAATGTTATAATTTACATATTTGACATCAACTTAGATCCAATATTTATTATCATAATATTAGTAGATTCTAGATTTAATGATTATTTAAAATTTTAAAATAACTTACTCCTTAGTTTATTAGGCTACTCCTTTTCATATTCATCTTTTTTAATATAAAGGTTTAAATAATAAATATGCATCCTACAGCCATAAGGTTTAGCTCCCAAACATTCTACATGTTATGATGAGTTTCAATATAGCATAAAATCACATTTTTTTAGGCCATAGTCCCATAAATCCATTATTATTGTAAAATTCAGTCTTGATATAGTATCCATCATGGTCACTAGGCACATTGGTCCTAATTTATTTGACGTGATGTAAACATAAGCTTTAGGGGGAAGGGATTGGTCTACACTACACTATAGTAGACTATATGTTATCTCATTTCTCAGGGGACTACTTAACTTTTATATAATTTGAAGATAAAATATGAAGAGTATATCCCCTGATGACTTGGTATATAGTATTTAAAGCTAAAGTATTAATTGATTTGTACCCTAATCTCCTCAATTTTTATACTAAATACACTTGTAAAATTTTATTTTTCAATAAAAAATTTCCAATATTTGTAAACAAGCACTATGAATGTTCCAACCTTACAAAATTCATCCTTGTGAAGAAAGAGGCTCTACCAAAGATATTCAAACTATTTGTTTTTTTATGAATTCAAATTAGTGTATATTTTATGCATTGTAGAGTGCATTTTTGAAATTATTTTCTCTCACAAAAGTTTTTTAATACCCTAGAAACAACAACATTCTAGGTGCCTACTATGGTCATTTGGTGAACAACCCAAAAGAACAAATAATATTTTCATGACCAATGTGTCATGTTCTCAAAATCCAAACAAACATTTCCTACCTAATGATTCACACTAAAGACAACCTATGTAATTATCCTAGGAAGGAAACAAGCTACTAGAGAACACAAATAATGCTTAGTCATGTATTTGATAAACTATAATAGATGAAAATATAAACATATATATTGGTTAA